>CATQJL010000316.1:32705086-32728773 GCA_958299035.1 Cylicocyclus nassatus
AAGCAGTGGTATCAACGCAGAGTACTATAAAAAACCAGGAATTTGAGGACTAAGCGATAAAGTCTGAAGGCTCTTTCTTTCCTTGATACCGGAAGCCAGTAGGCTCTACCTCAAGTAGAATAGCCCGAAGGCTTCACTTCGAGTACCGAGGAGCTTATTGCCTGAAGGCTCTCATCACAAGATGCCGCCGAAGAAGCGTGCATCCATCGAAAGAGTTGATCCCAAGGCCAAAAAGGTCTGGAATCAGCGAGACGCTGGGACCTCGGAGCAGCGCCAGGAACGGCTAGAAGGCTATCGTGCCCGAATAGCTGAGGCGAGAGCAGCGCAAACGCTTAAACAGCGTGAAGCAAGTCTTTCGCAAACTCGTCTGCGGCTTGCTGCTCTGAGAGCCTCAGAGTCACAAGAACGTCGTGATTCTCGACTCGACGATGACCGAGCGAGACACGCCGAAGTCAGATCTCAGGAGACGGCTCAAAAGCGCACATCTCGACTCGATGACGACCGAGCGAGACACGTTCAGTGGCCGCCGGCTAGCAGAGGTGAGTGACCGACAATGCCGAGTTCGGCCGCCTTATATACCCCTCGAAAAGGGGCGGGGCCGGTTGTGATGGGTCACACCAACTCGGAAGGGGCGTATAGTTTTTGTATGGAAGGCCTACGCCTAACCACACGAATTGGACCGCCCACTCTAAACCGCCCTTGCCCCGCCCCCTTGGAGGGGTATATAAGGCGAGGCGTCGCGGCACCGGTCATTTCCGGTGGTTGCCTCGTGCCGGACGGTTGTCTCACTCGGAGGACAGCCATCGGATGCACTCGGCGGACAACCTTTGGATGCCTCACTCGGAGGACAACCATCAGATGTCTCACTCGGAGGAACAACCACTCGGTTGCCTGCACTCGGAGGAACAACCACTCGGTTGCCTCCACTCGGAGGAACAACCACTCGGTTGCCTCCACTCGGAGGAACAACCACTCGGTTGCCTGCACTCGGAGGAACAACCACTCCGGTTGCCTGCACTCGGAGGAACAACCACTCGGTTGCGAGGACAACCATCAGTTGCTTCTGTCGAGGACAACCGAGGTTGTAACAAAAATTGAACCACTGGCTCAGCACCTCCGTCAAGGTGAGCCATTCGGCCGCCTCAGTCGAGGCGTTACACGCGGTTCACTCGCTGAAAGCGTACGGATATATCAACACTCGGTAAATCCGGACTTTTTACGGAAAATCAAAAATGCTTGTATCTCGTCTCAGAGACACGTGTATGCTAACTTTTGATGGCCAATCCAGCGGTGCTACTCAAATATTTTTTCTTTTTCTCATTCGAAGACGCCATCATGATTTCCTTCCAATAAATTTTAAAAAACCCCTAGAAGAACGGCTTTTTTTTAATATTTATGTATGTTTACCCACATATACAATGTGTGCATGCAAATATTCAACAATTCCTAGGTTTATTAGAACCTGAAATCCAAGAGAGTGTTTCATAAATAAAACATTTTTCAAAATGCACCAAAAAATCTTCAAATCCAGACTAAAAAGTAGCTCGCTTGAATAAGCATAGCCAAGTACCAACTTACACCTTTCTAATCCAAGGGTCTAAAAAACAAAGTACTGGATATTCTCACAAACAGCTACTACATTCGTAACCAGCATGCTCAGTTACCCCATTGTGCCAACTCCCAGCCCCGCATTTCAAAATTTACAAAAAAATCGATAAAATCGATAAATAATGGACCATTTCGAAAACTAATATTGTAATCGGAATCTCCATGCTCACTTACCCCCCTTTGCCAATTCCCAGCCCCGTAGGTGAGCTCTGCAAAAAAATCGTTAAAAATCGATAAAATCGATATCGATCGATGACGAAAAGTAGCCTATGACATCCGCCGGGGCCCGAAGTATATGTGTGCCAAGTTTGGTCCGGATCGGTTCGGAAATGGAATTTTCTATTCGGAATATACGTTTATACAGACAGACATACAGTCGCTTCATTTCATATGATCATGTGTGCCATTGCACACGCAGTCCACTTTGGCGTCCTCATCCTGGATTTGCAATCGCAAAAACGCAAGAGACTTACCGATTGTTATCGATTACATCAATTTGAGGTGACTAGTAACTAAAAAGGAAAGAAAATGCTAAGAACACCTTGGAAACACTTACCTGAAGGCTTGTTTCTCCCACGAATCCAGGATGGCGACGCCAAAGGTGAACTGTGTGTGCAATGGCACACATGATCATATGAAATGAAGCGACTGTACAAACTAACATTCAGCTTCATATATAAGACTAGATATGGGTGTGCCCTACGGGTCGCTAGCAAGCGGGTAGGGCACACCCATAAATAAACGTTTCATACCTACAATTTTCTCAAATGAAATTTCAATTTATCAGTACATGTATTGCCACAACCGCTCAAAAGTAACATTTTCAGAGATATTTTCGATGGGAGGAAAGTGGATCATATCGTGCTAAAATTTTGTCTTGCCCCAGTCGTTGCTGTACAGCTTCCTTTCGCAATGTCACTCTCGCACTCACGCTTACAATCTAGAGAGAAAAATCGAATTCACCCAGAGCAAAAGCTCCCAAAAGCGAGATTTTGGGAGATTCTCTCAAAATTTGGCGGAAATGTGGATCATATCGTGCTAAAATTTTGTCTTGCCCCAGTCATTGCTGTACACCTTCCTTTCGCAATGTCTCTCTCGCACTCACGCTTACAATCTGGAGGGAATAGTCGGATTCACCCAAAGCAAAAGATCCCACAAGCGAGATTTTCGAAGATTTTCTCATAATTGGGCAGAAATGTGGAAGCATAGTGAATACTGAGATCGAATGTGAGCGAATCAAATGGTATGCTTCTATAACTAACTTTGCAGCAATGTCCAGCTCGCACTTTCAACACCCTTGGCGCTCGCGTCTTTCAACACACCCATTGCAGCAGCAGAGCGTACCCTGCGTGTCGTGGCCTCTCGTTCGCGCTAGGACCTCTGCGTCCTCTTGACCTCATGATCGCACCGCTCAGACACTCGCACCGGCCGGCGACCGTCCGTCGACGGCCTTTCGGCCGGCGGCCGCTCTTCAAATCTGGGCGGAGCTAAATACCGGCCGGCGACCGCTCCAAAGAAATCTACCGGCTGGTGGCCGCTCGAACGGCCGCCAGCCGGTAACACTGCCATGTCGCGGTAAGTGAACGGGATTTGAAAGTTGCATGATTGAGCCGCGTAAGCAAACGCTCTACTTCTCCTCGTTTATGATTAAGCGCCATTTTTCTACTTCATTCATGTCTTGTTTACGTAATTTATCGTTAGAAGAAGGTTTTGTATGCTTGTCACTCAAAAATACCTAGAATTCCGTAGTGATCTTACTTCTTTGCTAATACCGCCCTCTTTTTCACAATCAAAAGAAAATCCCAATGACATCTGTAGCGCCTTTTTCAGATTTGTTGCTTGTCTTGTATGGCGATAAAGAAGTGACACGCAGAGCTGGAACATACTGACTGAGGGGTACAAGGCTTGAATTTCGCTCAGCTTCTTGACTAAACAAAAAAGAACGAATGGGCACGTTTCATAACCATCTTTTTCAGGAGACAAATGCGATATGCATGGTATTGAGATCTTGCGCTATGCAACCAGCGCACCATTGCTTGTACTCGCTGTTTATCATCCTTACTTTCGACTAACTCTTTATGTATCTCAGCACTATGCATTCATGAATTACGTGTGTACTACATGTCACACATTTCTATGGGAATTGGAATCTATCTAGTTTGTGTTCTGCTGCAAGACTACTGACCTTACGCCTAACTCCTAGTATAGACTCCACAAGACAGGTGCGTTCTTATCAAAAATTTGGAACTAGTCCTTGTGTGTTTCAGGGAAAACAACGTTCATTACTTGTCTGCTACAATTGCTTGAGCTTTTTGATTTGCTCTGCCCAGTCATATATAACACTGTCGGTAAGTTTTGGTGTTAACGGGATCATTTGTAAGTACCCTCGATATTAACCCATATGTCTTCCTTCAATGACGTGGATTATGTGGATTGGTGAGGCGCCGCCTCGCTTCGGCTTGCGCCAAATTGCGGGCGCATCGTTTAGCGTGACCTGGTGCACTAAATAAGATGGACCAGGCTTAATAATGTTGTTCTTCTTGCCACACCATGCCAAAGAGGCGCACGTAACGCGTGGCGCAAGCTTGAAGCGAGGTGGCGCCTCACCAATCCATGTAAATCCATGTAATTCACGTCATGTTGAGGGAAGACATATGGGTTGATATCGAGGGTAGCTTATCTCATTTGCAGATCGTCTGCTATGTGGCATTTACATGATACAAAAGTGAACTTTTTTTTCAGTCCGGAATCAGCAGAAGGACGATATGCGAGCCCTTGTCGCGAATGGATGGTACTATGCAAGAAAACCTCGTCTTCCGTGTACAAAAAGAAGCGTCCAAATTTGTAGCGATAGTTGCATGTTGTATGAGACTTTACGCTATTATTCAATCTCATTTATGTATGTTTCCCTATATGATGCAGTTACAATAAATATATTCGTACGGATTTGTATTTGCTTGTATTGAGGATAGGCGGCAGAGCGAAATAAATACGGAAAAAGAGAAACCGCGTCACATGGCCATTTCGTATCGCGGCGCCCACATGCCGGCTGGCGGCCGTACCTTTCCGGCCGGCGGCCGTCCGAATACCGGCCGGTGGTCGTAGACTACGCGGCTGAGTGAAATCACCTGTGGTCCCACCAGCCGGCCGTCGAACGGTCGCCGGCCGGTGCGAGTGTCTGAGCGTCGCGTCTCTACACAATAAGGCCCCGTTCGGAAACTGGCGTCTATTCAAAACACCCGCTGAAGCATACACGTGGGCGGACCATCCTCGCCGTCTCTTTTTTTGGGATCGGGTTTATATTATAGGAGAGGATTGGTTGAAGATGTCAGCAACTGCAACTTCATAGGCTTTGAAAGGCAGGTGTTGTTCTACCAAATATTGAAAGATTTAGGTCATTTGAGCAGTGGCCGCCGAGAACGAGAAATCAAAAAAAAATTGAGCAAATTCAAGTTACTTAGTGACAGCTGACAATTAAACTCATATAGATCTTGAATGTGAAAGTGTGTAATGTTGCAATTTATAGGTTTTGTAGAGTAAGGTTTGCCTTTACATATCTTAACCGTACCGATCTATTGAGATACCGCCGAGGGCTATCAAAAAAACAGGTAAAAAACCGCTTTTTGAACTTCAACAGCTCATAACTTTAAGAGAATGGCATGAATAATGTTGCGACTTCATAGGTTGGATTCTCCTCTTCAAGAGCTATTAGATGATTTATAATATGTGGGGGTTTGGGATCTCCTACGACTTATGCCCGGGGGAGGAAGCTTTTCACCACAAAGTTTCCCCTGGCGGCCTCCAACCAATACATTAAAGTGGGCTGGGGGAGAATTTGTGACGAAAAGCCTGCATCCCGGGCATATGCCATGAGAGACGCGAAGCCCTCACGTATTATATATCATCTAAAAGCTCTTGAAGAGGAAAATCCAACCTATGGAGTCGCAACATCACACACTCTCACATTAAAGATTTATATGAGTTTAATTGTCAGGAGCCATTAAACACGCTAAAAAGGCGCAATTTTTTAGAATTCTGGTTTTCGGCGACTATCTCTCAAATCGACTCGATTTCTCCAGTGTCTAATGGACACCATTCACTCTTCAAAACCTACGAAGTTTTAATTGCTGATATCTTCAAACACCAGCACACCTTCATAACAGGGGAGATCTCGCACGATTTTTCGTTATATTATTATTCAATATTCTGGTTCTCGGCGCTTACTCCCTGAATCGACCTACTTTCTTCGCAGTACGCTATAAAAAAAAATTACTTGATAAAATCGACGGCGAGTTTCTAATTAAACGAGAAAATAGCTTTGAGTAACCTTGGAATTTGTTCTGCTTATTTCTCCTTTTTATTAAGCTGGAAACTAAGTTTTGCAACTGGTCTCATAACTTCACTCTCTTTGGATCTGGCGCACACAAGCTTTGGCATCATGTAGAAGGCAATGTGAGCTATAAGCAAGCACAAACTGTTCAAATTTTGAACACGAAATAGAAAAGTTTCAGGTGTTTTTCGAAAACCAGTGAAATTTGAGAATTTTTGGGGCTTTAAGCTAAAATGGAGCCTTTGGCAGCCTAGACCATGCAGTAATCCGGATTCGTCTACAAATTATTGCTGGAAATTGACTTCTTTGGCCTATTAAAAAAGAAACAAAATATAGGGCATGTCGAGATTGGCGTCCTCATAAAGTCGAACGAGTAGATGTACGCAAGAGTCGCTAGGGACGACCGTCAATGACTAAAGAGTCCGAAGCTCGAATTCCGCCGAGACTTTAAATAGTAAGGTTATTTGACCTGCCAACCGCGAATATCACATTCATTTTTTGAATCAACGCCTTTTTCCTTGTTTAGGATGAGACCCCATATCGTACACCTACAGTAATCCTAGAAAAAAGCCCTTATCACGCTATTTCACTATCGTTTTCGTGATCACCATGTCGAATAACACCCCTATGCCAAGTTTCAGCCAAATATGTCAAACTTTGAATTTTTGACCTTCATACCATGCACCTACCGTAACCCTCACTGCGGCGTCAGAATTTGGTAGGACAGCAACTGCGCTTGTAGCTTACGTAATAACAACGCAGTGGCAAGATTTGAGTGCGCCATGTTGAGTGAGAGGGAAGTTATGAGACCAGTTGCAAAACTTAGTTTCCAACCTAATATTGTAAAGAAGTCAATTGAATTTTTGAGGAAGAAATTTTCTGCGAAAAGAGAAGTCGAGCTGTGCTCTCCCCCCCCCCCCTCCCGGTCGACGTTTTTGGGAGCTAAGTGTCCGGCACTACCACCTTCAGTTTTAAGGGGCCCGGCTCCACCTATCGCACGTCTGGTTGCATCTTTCCAAACCTGTCAGTCAAGACTCATAAAATTTTTCACAAATTCGCCTTTAGCGCGTATCGCTATTGTCTCAAATTTCAGGCTAGAGAATTTTTGCGACACATATTCCAGCCATAATATCATTAGGCGGATACAAAAAAGATGTCCGTTTTGCGAATTCTCATTTTGACGTGCTATAACATTTTGAAAAATCTACTCCTGAATGCGATAGAAACCTTCACAAGCAGCAACTTTCTGCAATGCAGCGCATATACACCTATACTTATTCTCACACTGAAAGGGAAATATGGAAAGGTAGACCAGAATTTTTTCTAAAACCTTGTTCTTACCAAGTCATACTTTCTTCAAAGTTTTCACTAACAATAAATGATAAGTAGCCTATCTTGTGGCAGGAAGCCATTAGTACAAAAAACGATGGGCAAGGCTTGGACAAAAAAGATTTGCGAAAAAAAAAAGCTGAAGTCGAAGATTGTCAGCTATGCTCAGCATTTTTCAGTAGGCCTCAAACACCCGAATTATAATATTCTGATTTTCTGCTTATTGAACGGTTGAATGATTTTGCAAAGCAGTCAACGGATGCCCTACCCTTACGCCTACAGAAGTGAGCAAAGCTCTGGCGATTGCCTTCTTCAAAGAAATTTATGGGTCATGAATCTGACGCAGCTACTCATGTTGAAAAGCCGATATCTCAGTATAGACAATCTCTTATAAAATAGTGAAAAATGTCTAATGTAGAGAACTTCTTTTTCATACCTATAAATTTTCGAAGAAGCGCTACTTATTCGCCCATGACTGGCAACAAAAGTGAATGCTGTGAGGTTCTGATTTTAAATTCCTTAATTCGAAGCTTTGCAGCTATGAAATGGATGAGGCTAGACGCTCGCTTTGATAATCATTAGATAAAGCCTAAAAAGAGCTCTCAAAGGTGTTATTAGTTTCAAAAAAATTCTGCTGGAAAAAGTTGTTCTAAAAAAGGCCTGGAAAAACGGCCATTATTTTTGCATCAACCTAATAAATCAAAGATCTTGCACGCCATAGTCGTGATGTTACTCCTATGTACACTAATCATTGATTGAGGCCTGCTTGGTAATATTTATTAGGTGACTAGCTAAAAATGGCCGAAGCGCAGCTTCACGCATGTGGGCGTTCCATTCTTGTCAGATATGCTTGGCATTCAGCGTTGAATACGGCACCAAATTCCTTCCACGCCTGTTTCTGCTCTGCAGTCAAAGCTGCCCCCTTGCTCTCTAGAAATCCTATCCAGTAATCCCAAAATGGCTGAAAATGAAAGTGTTGTGTGCTCCAGTTAAGCGGAGAAAGTCTATTGTGTGAATAAACATAAAAAAGTCACCTTCCAAAGTTCAGGGTCGATTGATCTATCGAAATGCTCGTACATAACTCTGCGAACAAATGCTCGATACACCGATTCCTGGAAAATTGACAATGAACATGAGTGAGCATGAAATTCAGTGCTTACGTTTTCGCATACGTTAGCCAAGACGTGAACGAACAAGAGTATAGCGTCTCCCAGTTTGTCAAATCTGCAAAATTACGCACGCTCACAAACAGCGAACTTTCACTACTCGCCTCTCGCTCTTCGCCACATCGTCGCCAGTGTAGTTCTCAGCACCTTTGTAGAAGTGGCGGTGTTCAGGATGAGAAGTGAAAAAACTGAACGACGTGATTTGGCTTCCGCGGAGTCAAACGCGTTCATAACGTACTATTTGTAGAAGTCCCTTCCGTGATGACCATCACCAAGTGGTGCTACCTTGAGCGACTCAACTGTATGCCTTCTGACGTCAGCGGGCTTCCTTGAAGAGCAATAATGACATTATAGCACAATTTTTTTCAGCAAAAACAAAACGTGTGCAGTTGGGCTTAAACTTGCATGTGGAATTGGGAAGAAAGTGCTGCAAAAGTTTCAGCTTTCTAAACTTATGCATCTCTCCAAACTGAAAGTACAGAAATCGCAAAATAATCGACTCAAATCGCATCTAAAAAGCGCAAAAACCCAACGTGTATAATAAAAACTCTGTTTTTCAAATTTGAAGAACTCACATCACGCCACAGCAGATGGTACTGAAAAAGTGAAATTTAGAACTTCCCAGACGTCAGCCGTGGATGAAAACGATTTGAAGTTAGTGTGAAGGAGATCAATAACGAAATCACACAACATAAGACAAACGATACTCTGCCAGACATCAAGTAATCATGTACTTTTTTTTGGACGTTCAACGAAGATCAAAACATTTGAAGCTACAGTACCGCAAAGTTTGACTTTGCAGGCAGGATGTTTTATTAGTTTGAATGTTATGTAGAACGCTTTACACATTCTGAGTCCCTCCGTGCCATATTTATCACTTCGAGCACGCCAGCGAATGCCCGTTTCTAAGGGATAATCTCTAATTAGTGCAAAGCCCAATTTCAGAGTAGTAATGGATATACGTGACATTTGCACAGAATGAGGTATGAATAGTTTTGTTACACTAACAAAAAGGGATAAGCAAAAACTTTGCAAACTTGAATCGGCTTGAAAAATTACTATTTGTTTGGTCCTTTCTTACAGCTCTAATAAAACATGCATAAAGTCAAAAAATGATGTGGCACTGCTCATGGTGCACGTTGAATTTGAGAACTATCCATGAGTGGAAAATACTGCAAAGGTAATTTAGCTCAATCTGAGAATTTAAATCCATTACCTACAAACACTTCCCCTGAAGGCGCCGTCCACCCAAATTCTCGAATTTCACGTCTTTCGTTTCAGGGTCTTCTCAGTCCCCAATTCCGAATATGAAGTCGAGGAGTCCGCGAAAACCCAGACAATCTCCGTTCCGAATAACCCATAGGCCGGTTCTCCGGAACGGTGATTGGATGGACGCGCACGGATGGGCGGGCATGGATGGGGGGGGGGGGCGGCGCCATCGGGGTCCTCGTGCATCCTCGTTCTTCCGGAGCGATTTTGTCGCTTCGGAGGGATATTTTGCTCCGCGACTTGGGCATTGGCTTGATAGGGGGTTCTACTATCATATGCTCAAAAGCTCAAGACCCTCAACTGAGGGTGTACAGTGCCTTTGCGGCTACGGTAGATTGCTGCTGGTGACGATATAGACCGCAATATACAAAGAGAGTTGGTCCATTCAACTGTCTCAAGAGTAATGAATAGTCTTTCTCAGGTGCTTCCGCTGTGAAGTTTCAGAACACATTTTCAACACTGCTTATTCTCACGAGAATGTAATTTGCACCGATATTTTGTTACCGATGATAGATTAATTTGAGATCTGCAAGCCCTTCATCAAGAAAATTTGTCCTAATTCGCGGCGTTTTTCTCGCACACGTTTATAAAAAAGGTTTTAGGTGTTTTTAGTGTCTTTTTACAACGTAGTCTCTACATGTAACTCTAATTGGGCGTAACCGGCATCAATATAAGCAACACAGCCAGAGAGCCACCAGTAACAAGCTCTACTTGAAACTTCTCCCAAACAAATGGATTGAAAAACTCATTTTAGCCTTAATGCCAAAGACATTACGAGAATCCTTAGCTTCTCCTTTGTTTGTTGCTAATCAAAATTTGAATTGTCTTATATTGCATCTACTTGCATGCTCAAAATCTAACCAAACAACAAACAACATTAACCATCTTACGCGAAAGTAGTTGTTAACGAGCAGGAATTATATTCTGCTTGATTTTATTGCTTGCAGAAGTTCACATCTTCCGGCAAAAATGTAAGTTTCCATGTTCTGCTTCTATCAGTTATCCGAGCACGACTGGAAGCTTTATAGATTATAATGGGAAAAGTGTACTTTATACTATATCACATTCGATTTCGTTTTCAAGCTCATAACTTGCAAACGGTTAAGTGTACAGGTTACTCTTTAAAATGTGACGACTGGTTTGACTGCGATCTTTGCGAAAGCAGGAGCATACAACACCACACAAAAAGGAGTCACCTCAACGCACTTAGCCAACTCCAGGGTCTACTGTCATAGACAAGCAGAAAACCATTCGAAAACAAGCAGAAAACCATTCGAGTACAGATAAATACAAGGTTGCTGAAAGTGTATTCGTGTCGCGCGCATTCGCGTCAGCGTTACGAGTTTCGATTGCCCTGTAGATTTACGGCAGTAGGATCTGCAGTCGCAATGCCGTCCGCCGCGCTAAAAGCTATCTTTCAGAAACGTGAAAAGATTCAGTGTCAATAATTACCACAGATGCTGTTTACCAACCAAAAAAGTATCACTTTAAGCTTGGCTTCTGTACTTCGCATCACAGCTTTCACTATAATGTTCAATTTCTAATTGCTAGAACAGTGCGTGAGCCGTGTTGAACAACATAGCTTTGCTTGGTTTTCATCATTCTCTATCTAACTATTCGCTATTGTGTGAGCTTGGAAAAAGGAGACAACTGTAAACTTTAGATCCTGAACTCTATAGCGTTTAGTTGCGGTCACTGGACTGTTGCTGTTGTATGAAGTTGGAAATGCCAATTCTTTTTCCAAGAATATCTTGGAAATGACTAGATAAGAGATATCTCAGCTCAGTCCAAAGCTCTCTCCAACGCGGCTTCATTGCGACACACCAATTCTTAGACTGCTTTAGGCATCCAACCGACGTTACGAAACATACGGTTGCATCACTTCGAGTGGCTCCTGTCAACGATGGCCATCATGGAAGAGACTTCTATAAATTGTTAGAGGTAAAATCTATGATTCAAGTATTTCATTAAAAGATTCAGCTTTTTTACCACCCATCCTGAACACCGTCGCTTCTACAAGGGAGCCGAAAGTTATAGTGGTGAAGATGTACTGAAAAGCGAAAGGTCAGAGATAAGAGTTTTGGTAGAATATTCCATTGCTATTTTGTTGCAGATTCGACAAGCTGGGGGATGCCATTTTGCTGTTCGTTCACGTTTTGGCTAACACGTATGAAAATGTAAGCTTCACGCATGTTGATTAAACCACTTGAATAAGCATATGCTTCTGAGGAATCCGTCTTCCGCTCTTTTGTTCGCAGAGTGATGATTGAGCATTTTGGAAGAGACGTCGATCCTCCACTTTGGAAGGTTGGGTCCTGAACAATAGCAAAACCTCAAACTAAGCCATATCCTTTCAGAGTTTCTGGGAGTATTGGACAGCTTTCTTGATTAGCAAAGGAGCGGACCTTTCTCCTGAGCAAGAGCTGGCGTGGCAAGCATTGGGCACGAGATTCAACGAAGAAGCCCAGTCATACTTGGCAAAAGTGGGACGCCCACATGCTTGAATTTCAGCACTGATTTGATATAAATGATATTGGTACAGGAATAAACTCATTAGATGTGTTACTGTGTAAGAGACGCAGAAGTATGCAAGAAAATAATAAATATTGCTTTCAGGTTTTTTTGAGCTAGGCATTTTTTGCATAGTGGTGTGTGCCTTAAATACGTTACCGCTCATAATTGCGAAACGCGCCGGTTAGCTGAGTTGTGTGACATCACAATAGCGTGACCATATTACGCCGAGTACGAAGTTTGAATTCAAGAGTATCATTTGATTCAGTTAACGAGTTGCATCTTTCGCCTGTTTGAATCGTTGGACAGTAAGTAGCCAGAGTTTACGAACGGATACAAATCTCGCTGCAATAGAGCAGTCAGTGTGCACTGATTAAGTATCTTGAGTAAACTAGGTGAGCAAAATTCTGATAAGATTTGCGAGACTTAGCTGCCTATCGAACACATAAAATATCCAAACAGGTGCCTCTATATATGAGAAGATGCGTGGAGCTGCGAGTGGTGCGATTGGGATCAGTAATCAGTACAGGGCTTGGCACAGCTGGCATCGTGTCAAGCTGAATATCGCTTTTGGGAAAAGCAAAGGAAATATCGTTTTGCGGCCAAAAAACAATTACTGTAACGCTTTTTTTGCCGACGTTTCGTCTTCTGAGGGTTTTTTTTTGCGTTTAGGATATAGGTTCAAAGGGGACTTCGTACGATTTGCAGGACCAAAGGGGACTTTATTTCGAAATTTTTTTGGTGCTAGCTCGTACCGAGCCCTGGATAGTCGCTCGTTTGAAAGAGCGAGACATGGCCCCTTATGGTGACGCCATCTAACTCATTGTTCGATGGCCGGCATGTCTTTGAGTTATGAGCGGTATTGTGTGTTGATTCGAAATTGGCGCAAACATTACTTCCAGGTTTCTTTTTTGTTGAGTTCGGCATGCACTATCGTAGTGGTGTGCGCTTTAATATGTCAATTCAAAATTGGCAAAAATTTACACAGACACGTACCAATCCCCAATTGGCTTACTAGGCACTCGCCAAATCAGCATTGTTTCAAGCAACTGTTCTTCTTTTTAGTAGTGTACAGTACATTACCACAATTCAAGAATTTCTCCAAGACTGTAGGGTGATAGCCCAAGCATGTCGAAAGAAAACCTCCAAAAGCCGGAACTCTATTCTGCGCCTATGGCAATATGGGAATCCACATTTTGGTGTATTTACACTTAAGATCTTTATTTAATTAACAAGCTGGTACCAATTCTAGTAATTGGACAAATGACGAGTGGTTCACAATGATGTGGAACGAATGAGAGCTTCCGGGACTACCTATTTCAAAGGTATACTTTGTAACCACTGGCCCTCGAATCTGCGCGTATCTGCGAAATTTTTTTCAGTGGATACAACCTTATTCTTTCCGAATCCCTCTGTACCTCGAATTTTACACCAATGTTATAATACGGTGTGGGTGTAAAAAGAGTGGAGAGTTACCCTTTGACTCAGCTGGATTGGCGGCTGGAAGGCGAGGCTTCGTGACCTAGAAGACTAGAGAATGATCAATGAATCAGAGACGCAGACCGCGTCGCGGGCGACGGGAACTTGGTTAGGTCACAAAAACCGCCTTCCAGCCGCCAAGCCAGTTAAATCAAAGGTACAATGTATACAGTCTGCCCGATCCCAATCAGGCCGCGTTAGGGTTTTGCGTCACGCCTATGGCCTGCTTGCCTGCTCTCTCTTCCATCTCTTCGCTCTCTTTGACTCTGCGCATACGCGGCGCAGAGTAGTGACGCGCGTGCGCGCAAATCTGGCCAAGGGTTTGGCCTGTTTCCGATCGAGGCATACTATATGACTGGCTACTATTCCCTCCCCCCCCCCCGGCCTCTCGAATGCAAGGTTCAATCAGCCGTTGGTCCTCGGTCCTAACTTGGAAAGAAGAACTTGGCAGAGCACCGATCGTGGAGCATGAACAATTGCTTGCGCTGAAATTTCTTTGAATCTAAGCACACATGTATAAATAGATCAAGGTAACGTAACGCCATTCTCACAACTTAGCCAAAAATTGTGCTTCTCTTTGCAACGGAAACACTGCTCCCATGCTCATTCTGTTTTGATGAAGGATAAATGGTGACTATGAGAAGCAAGCTCACAAAAATTAAATTACCATTCATTCATTAAGACTTTACTGCATATCTTACAATTGTGTTCATGGAAACGGAATCTGGAAACGGAATCAGCGTTAACGATCGTCGTTGCTCACGGCTGTTCTTTCGATCGACTTGCAAGTACTGATCACTGTTGTTCAGCAGAATGTTATGCTGATTTGGCGAACTTAGCCTAAATTCGAGGTTTTGATTGGTTGTGTAAATATTTAGCTTCGACCGTGGAATTAGAGAATTTTCAAACTAAAAAAACTGAATAGCTCACCTTCGCATGGTTGTGTAATCATGACTACATCGCGATGGTCTTGCACGGAATATACTCCTACTTCGACAATGTAAAGCCGGTGATGAGTCGCCTTGACTGATGGGACCGGCTAAACGTGTTTCATCTGAACTTATGTGCAATCCTGATTATAAACAAAAACAGCGCTAAAGAGAACCTCATATCATAATAATCAATCAAATTTGCCTTAGTTCCCCAGTTGCAGGTAAATTTCTAGGCAGAAAATCGCTCAAAAGTCTAGAAGTAGCTGCTATTACTGGATCCTCCTCGGCCCTCCTTTCAAGAGGCTCGGCAGTCAGTGGTAGCTGCATCAGACAAAGGGGATTTTGCTATTGGCTACCGTGCGCCCTGATACGACTACAGTTGATCGAAGTAGTAGGTCGGGGATGAGACGGCACTGGATTAGCGTTGGAAGGCGGGGCTGACCTAGTTAAGACTAGAGAATGATTAGAGAGCATGTTCGCAAGAGAGACGCAGACTAAGTCGCGGGCGCAAGCGGTCGCCTTCCAGCCGCCAATCTCGTTAGCGTGTGCCTTCATACCGCGCCGGCAGCCGCGCAAGTCTCCTTCGAGTACTATTTCATTATCCAGATCCCAATCGAAAGCACAAATCTTGCTCAAACTTAGTGTAGTGGAGTTACTCGTCATGTTTATTACAAATAGCATACTCTTTTATCTTTTTGTGAAGGCATTGGAATACTGGGAAAGTGCACAAAAGCGGCTAAAGGCGGCTAGCGGCGGCTGCCGGCGCGGTATGAAGGCACCCTTATATCAAAGGGTATGAGTTTGGTGCGATTTCAACATCATCGAATGGCCCGACAAGTGTCCGTAGAGGCAGTAGACCGGCAGAATGAGACCGGTGACAAAACAAGGTCACAGGGTAGGAGCCCCCATATGGAACCTATCCGCCTAAGTCCGATTTTTCTCTGCCACTTCCAACCCCGAAATTTCAACGCGGAAGCAAGCAGCGCTCATCTCCTGTATTCTCTGGCCTCGCCCATCCCATGGTGGGCGGGGCCAGAGAATACAGGAGGTGAGCGCTGTTTCCGCGTTGAAATACTTTGGCCGATAGGCTCCATATGGGGGGGGGGGCTCCTACCCTGTGAGCTTGTTTTGTCACGGGTCTTATTCTGCCGATCTACAGCCTTTAATACACTATATGCACTCGCGAGTAGCCCGATATGCACCTGGTATCGAGTGTGAAGATTTTTGCACGTGTTTCCATTCGCAAGCATAAATATTCTTCACAAAAATGAAGGTGATGTCTAGACCACATTAGCAAAAGTTCAATCAACCCCTACAGGTTCCAAAACCAACGCAGTGGTGGCAACCCGAACGCTGTTGACAACCACAACGTTGACTTTAATCGGATTTTAACTTACGAAGCGAGTAAAGGGCAGCCCCATGAGTGCGGCGTATCTTACGCGATTAACGTTTCCTCTTACAGCGTGTAAGAGTAGTAGCGACCCAAAAGCCCGGAGCTCGCCAGGGTGACTGGCCTAAACAGCTAGGGGTCGCCCGAGAAATCATTACGCAAAAGTTCTGTGAGCCGAAGCTCGCCCAGGGTGCTTTTTCTTGGGCCGCGGGTGTTCCGATAAAACTAAAGATCCGCGGCCTTTCTCTTGAGAGCCGCGGGCTGCCAAACAAATAAATCTAGGGCCGCGGATGGTCACTTCAGGAATTTGAGATCCAGCACTGCCAAAAGGTAGTGTTAGAAGCCACGGGTGCCGGCCCGTCCCATGCTACCGATGCGCGTATATAAACAAACTCAAAAACATGTGGCTCTCGAGGTTTCGCGTAACAAATCCACCGCGCAACGCCAAGGTGTAGACGACGGCACGTCCCCTCCAGCTCCTGTAGATGATTTCCGGTTAGTACTAGGCGCGTCGAATTGCGCTAACAGAAAGGAATTCGTTTTCCAATCCAAAGGACATCCGGCTCAACTGCTCTTACGAGAAAGGACAGGAGCATAGCGGCTGAAATGATAATCGAACAAGAAATGAAAATCAATCGATCAAACAAAGACGAACAAGGGCACCCAACTGAGGCGCCGCCGCCTTATATAGCCTCCTGGCTGGCAACGAGCCAATTAAGGAGAGGTCCGGAAGCGATCGCGGCAACACGCATCTCGGCTACCGTGATCGTCGCCGAATAGCGCGGTAACCGATGCCCCCGGCCTCCGTACTTCGAGGAGCGCCTTGCATCGCGAGACGCGACAGAATGCAAGCATACATGTATAGATAGATTAAGGTAACGTAACGCCATTCACGGATAACGACCTTATACTCGTCTGTAGGCATTCGGTCCAGGTTTGTCTTGGAGTCCTTCACCAGGTCGTTGTGCTGATGCAGCATTCTTTGCAGCTCTAGCACGACGTCTGGCCTTGTGCCACCGATAATGCCGCAACGTTGGTCCGCTTGCAGCTGCTCGTTGCAGACGAAGTAAGCTGCAAGAACTTGGGGCTATCAAACTTGGGGCTATCATTGCCATGAGGAAGCAGGGATCCAACTCTATGATAGATCTGTCCCTGCACCTCAAACCTTGGCATGAAACCCTGTTCCTCAACGTCAGGCATGGCGACCGTGGTGCCGAAGGACGTCATCTGGAAGCACGCATTGTACTTTCTGATGTTCTGCAAGAAATGCCTGGACACAGCACTGGTGCCGGACTTGTATGAACGAAGCGGCTCAGGCGGCTCACGTAGAGGCGGAAGGTCGACTTTGCCGCTGGAATAGCACATGCCAGGAGGTTCGGCTCTGAACTTCTTGGCTTGACACTTGCCACATTTAACATCCATCTTTCCGATTAGCACCTGGGTCGAGTAGTCGTCCGAAGGTGCTAATCGAAAAGATGGATGTTATATGTGGCAAATGTCAAGCCAAGAAGTTCAGAGCCGAACCTCCTGGCATGTGCTATTCCAGCGGCAAAGTCGACCTTCCGCCTCTACGTGAGCCGTCTGAGCCGCTTCGTTCATACATGTCCGGCACCAGTGCTGTGTCCAGGCATTTCTTGCAGAACATCAAGAAGTACAATGCGTGCTTTTAGATGACGTCCTACGGCACCACGGTCGCCATTCCTGACGTTGAGGAACAGGGCTTCATGCCAACGTTTAAGGTGCAGGAACAGGTCTATCATAGAGTTGGATCCCTGCTTCCTCATGGCAATGATAGCCCCAAGTTCTTGCAGCTGTGTCTGCGACGAGCAGCTGCAAGCGGACCAACGTTGCGGCATTATCGGTGGCACAAGGCCGGACGTGTGCTAGAGCTGCAAAGAATGCTGCATCAGCACAACGACCTGGTGAAGGACTCCAAGACCAACCTGGACCGAATGCCTACAGACGAGAATAAGTTGTTATCCGTGCTGACAGGAGACCTGCTGGTCAGCATGAACGGCGCTTCAAAGCTCCGTCTGTAAACGAGATGGCGATGACTTGGTTGGCGAAGACGACTGCGACGGGCGTGACATTATCATCCAAAAACGTTGCGAAACGTTGCAGCGCACTTCTGAAACCCGTAGGTCGTAGGATGTCCTGCAGTACCCACTCATGTTCTGGGGTGTGGTAGACGGCTATTACTTGGCAGAGGAATCCTAACACTGGTGCCCCTACCAATAAGAGGGTATCGGCTATGGATTTCTATGCGCATCGAATGATGATAAGGTCCACGTCCTTCAACCACGTCGTGAAATGTCGCCAAATATTTCACCAATTCACGTGGACATGTACGCCAAGAATGAGAGTGTACGGCTCCTCTTTATTCGACACAATCAGCGAAAGCTGCGTGTAGACGAATACATCCACCTGCGGGATGCCGTGGCCGGAGATGGAAATGTCACTGACTTCGGGCAAATGGTCATACCACCATCCTCCTTCACGGGCGGCCCACGCCACATGCATGAGTACACTCAGGACGTAATGGCCTACGGGCGTACGGGCGTCCTGATCTGTTCATCACGTTTACGTGCAACCCGGCGTGGACCGAAATTGCGGAAGAGCTCTTCCCTGGTGAAGCGCCTTCTGACCGCCACGACATCACGGCGAGAGTCTTCAAACAGAAGCTCACGAATCTTATAGACGTGCTAACGAAGAGCCACGTCTACGGAGACACTCGCTGCTGGATGTACACCGTGGAATGGCAGAAACGCGGTCTCCCGCCTGCCCACATCTTAGTGTGACTGAAGGAAAAAATACGTCCAGATCAGTTCGACAGCATCATCTCAGCGGAGCTTCCCAGTCGAGAAGAGGACCCTCTTCTATCCGATGTTGTCCTCAAAAACATGATTCATGGGCTATGCGGCCCACTAAATCCGAGGTCGCCTTGCATGAAGGACCGCACATGCACCAAAAGGTACCCTCCGCAGCTGATACGCGAAACCCAAACGGGGACTGATGGCTATCCTCTATGTAGAAGGCGAAAGCCGGTGATGGAGGACACACCGCCGTCGTTCAAATGAAGGTGGGATATCAGACAGTAGACGTCGTGGTGGACAACAACTAAGTTGTGCCATACACTCCCTTGCTCTCGAAAATGTTTCGAGCACATATTAAAGTGGAGTACTGTAATTCGGTGAAGTCGATCAAGTACATCTGCAAATATGTGAACAACGGAAGTGACATGGCAACGTTCGGCCTCGAGCATGCCACTGCACCGTTTGATGAGATCGAACGATATCAAAAGGGCAGGTACATAAGCAGCAACGAGGCAGTTTGGCGTATCTTGGGTTACAGGATACACGAACATTACCCACCTGTCACCCATCTACATGTCCATCTAGAGAATGGATAACGCGTCTACTTTACGGCTGATAATGCGCGGCAAAGAGCTGCGCAACCACCTCAAACAACTTTGACGGCATTCTTCCTTCTGTGCCAACAGTGCCGTTCGCACGGACTTTGTTGTACTCAGAAGTTCCAAGATATTATACTTGGAACAAGTTAACAAAGAAGTGGGCCAGAACGAAGCAAGGTGCCGAAGTTCCCAGATATGACGTTAGAGCATCGGATGTGTTAGCGCGTGTATATACTGTACACGCTAACCAAGCGGAATGCTTCTAACTCAGATTGTTGCTTCACACAATCCGAGGACCGACGTCATTCGCAGCATTGAGGATCATGAGGTTTGTGAGACCTACAGAGAAGCATGCCAAAAACTTGGCTTGCTTGAAGATGATCAGCGATGGGACAGAACTCTCGCAAAAGCAGTTACAACAAGTTTCGCTGCTCAACTGCGAATTCTCTTCGGCATCATCTTGACAGCCTGTCAACCGTCAAATCCTCGAGCACTCTGGGAGAAGTACAAAGAGGCTATGAGTGAAGACGTACTCAAGCAGTATCGCAGAGTGGCACCCTCTGCAGACGTTGGTTACTCTCCCCAGATATTCAGCCGAACGATGATACTGCTTGAGCATACATGCGTGTCGATGACCGGTCAAACCCTCAGAGACCTCGGTTTGCCGTCACCAATACGCGGAGATGACCAGGCACTCAAGAGCGATGTTTTCCGAGAGAGGTCCTATGATGCCGATCAGCTGACCACATTTGTAGAGTCCAACAGACCTCTTCTTACGGACGATCAAGAGTTGGTTTACCGTGCTGTTTTGGGCACGATCTCTTGTGGCAATGGTGGGCTACTCTTTCTCGACGCTCCGGGTGGAACAAAGAAAACGTTCCCCATCAATCTCCTACTGGCCGAGATTCGCAGACAAGGAGGAATCGCACTAGCAGTGGCATACTCGGGGATTGCCTCGACACTGCTAGAAGGAGGCCGAAGTGCTCATTCAGCCTTCGTGCTTCCTCTGGACATTGCTCATGTACAGCACCCAGTGTGTGGGATAAGCAAAGGCACAGAAAAAGCCAAGGTGCTACAAGAAACCAAACTCAGAGTTTGGGACGAATGCACCATGGCGCATAGGAAGTGCCTAGAAGCCCTTGACAATACACTTTGGGCATACGAGGAAGCAACAAGCTAGTGGTTGGGGCCGTCGTGCTACTGGCAGGCGACTTTCGTCAAAGTCTGCCAGTGATTCCGCGATCGACTCCAGCAGAAGAGCTGGACGCTGGATTCAAAGCTTCTCACTTCTGGAGACATGTTCGATCGCTGAATCTCACGACGAACATGCGAGTTCACCTCCTTGGCGATGAGCTTTGCGCAGCAGCTGTTGCTTCTTAGCGAAGGCAAAATTCCGGATAAACCAAGTTCTAGCTGGATTACCTTTCCTCCAGACTTCTGCAATATGGTTCAATCGGTGGGAGAACTGATCAAATACATCTTTCCAAACATTGCCATCAACTTCAGCAATGGGGACTGGATTTGCGAGCGAGCAATTCTGGCACCCAAAAATGAGCAAGTGAATTCTACCAATGCTCAGATTCTAAACAGCCTACCTGAACCGGTGTCAACGTACACATCCTTTGATACCATGGTTCAGCGTGAACAGGCTGTTTACTTCCCCACTGAGTTCTTGAATTCACTCGAGCTCACTGGGATACCTCCTCACAGACTTGATCTGAAGGTTGGTTTGCCAATCATGCTCCTTCGTGACATAAACTCACCGAAGATGTGCAATGGTACAAGGCTTTGCATCAGGGATCTTATGCCAAACGTCATAGTAGCGACTATATTGGTGGGGAAGTTCAAAAGAGTCGTCCATATTCCACGAATACCTTTGGTCCCCTCCGATATGCCCTTTGATTTCAGGCGAGTGCAGTTTCCGGTAAAGCCTGCACTCGCTATGACAAAGCAAGGACAGTCTCTGCGAACAGGAGTAAACCTGGAAACTCCCTGTTTCGCATGGTCAGCTATACGTGACGTGTTCGAGGGTCGGGAGCAGAGGTGCGATGGGGGGAGCCAGGCCCAGCAAAAGTGAAGGTGGTCGCAGCTACCGCTGGCCGTCCAAAAGTGAAGGTGGTAGTGCCGGACACTCACCTCTCAAAAACGTCGACGGGTGGGGGGGGGGGGGGGGGTAACGTCGACTGAGTCTATCCTTCCAGGTCGTTGTCGCCAGTGCGCGAAAAATAAGCAAAACAAGCGCAAAAAAGATTATTGAAAGCATATTTTTTATGTATACGGCGGGCATATATATTAAAAAAAACGTGTTTAGTGGATGGTGTATTTGAAAGTCAAAGTTAGCGGGACTGTACGGATTTTATTGAGTGAATTTTGTCATAACGTATTGCGAAGAAAGTAGGTCGATCGAGGGAATAACCGCCGAGAACCAGAATTTTGAATAATACAGTAACGATAAACTATGCGAAATTTCCACTTTCACAAATCTTGCGGTTAACGATGTCAGCAATTGCAACTTCAATGGTTTTGAAGAGTAGATGGTGCTCTATCAGGTGGTGAAAGAATCAGTTCGATTTGAGAAGTGGTCGCCGAGAGACAGAATTTTAAAAAATTAGGTCGTTTTAGCGTGTTTAATGACAGCTGACAATTAAAATCATATAAACCTTGAAAGTGAGTATAATGTTGAGACTTCAAAGGTTTTGTAGGGTGAGATTTGCTTTATGAGAGTATACTTAAGAAGTATCGATCCCTTGAAACAGCGCCGAGACCCAGGTTGTTGATAAAGCAGGCAAAAAAACGCTTTTTGAAATTTAACAGCTCGTAACTTCTTCAGAAGTGCATGAATCATGTTGCGACTTCATAGTTTAGATTCTTCTCATCAAGAGCTTTCAAATGATATGTAATATCTGGGGTCTGGGATCTCCTACAACTTATGCCCGGGGGAGGAGACTTTTCACCACAAAGTCTCCCCCTAGCCCATTTTATTGTATTGGATGGAGGCCGCCAAGGTAGGGGGAGAATCGGCTCCCACTATCGCACCTCTGGTCGGGAGTCCGGCGAACCTGTACATATATGCGCCCGAAGGGAGCACAGCTGACGTAGTGTATCCCAGGACGCTAACATAATTGCATGCTGTAGTATAGTACAGTATTTATTCGTTGCATGCCATTCTAGTGGATAATCCAAAAAATTGGAAAATACAAAATCAAAAAAATGGCAAAGCGAAAACCCAAAAAAACTGGCGGCCAGCGGCTGTCAGGGCAGGTGGGTGGGACAAACAAGAAGCTGAACAGATCCAATCGAGCCATCCTTTCTTACCGATGAGTTCCGGGGAAAGGCTAGGACCTGTCTAGCCAAACCGTCTAAGGGTAGGAACAAAACGATACATCCTCTTCTTGAGGAACGAGAAGGAAGGACGACTATCGGCATCGGCTGCCTCAGTTGAGGAAAACCATCGGTTGCCTCTGTTGAGGACGACCATCGATTGCCTCTGTTGAGGACAACGGAAGTCCGCACAGGGGGTAAGTGAGCATGCTGATTATAAGCAAAGTGAGAATAGGGAATTGGCATGTAGAAGTGGGCAAAGGGAAAGGCTGTACAGGGATAAGGATGTGACCTTTATTATAGTGTTTTGATAGGGTCGGGCGGAGCCATGTAAGTCAGCTAGTAGATTTGTAACAGTGGAAATTTCGCATGATTTTACGTTATTTTATCAGTCGAATTTCTGGTTCTCGGTGGTTACTGCCTAGACCGACCTACTACATAGATATATGCTCTCAATACTTTTTTTGCGTTCCTTTTGCTCATTTCCTTCTTTTAGTCAGCAAAAAAATTTTCAAGCTCAAAAGTGAAGGTGGTCACCCTGTACCAGCTCAAAACTGAAGGTAGGCGGAGACTCGGCTCCGACTATCGCACCTTTAGATGCAACATATATTAATGCATGTTATTGTAATTATCATTGAATATTGATGGAGATAACACCGAATAACAATTCGTGATAGAGCTATACAAAATTATTTCCAACTTGAGCATCAAAGATTTATAATTATTTTAACCAGCAATGACAAAAGATTCACAAAAAATACACCAGTATTGCAAGCGGTGTAAGAAAAGAAGGATACCCGATCGCAGTGGCGAACCAAAGTGATATGCAATACCATTAGATGCGTCTTGATGAGCTGATTCTAAACCAAGTTTTCACCCTTGCTAAGCTCTTCTCTAAAAGAAGTTGTGAGCCTTTGAATGTCCAATTTTGGAAACATTT
>CATQJL010000316.1:32728796-32802081 GCA_958299035.1 Cylicocyclus nassatus
GGCGATAACTGCTCTTCAAGAACGCGGGTTGACTCTTCAAAACTTCTTCAAAACTGGTCATTGAAAATCTCGCCTAACAAATAAGTGGATGAAATAAACACTTTTTACTAGGGCTTCGTTGAAAAATTGAAATGGTTGCAACATAAATCAAAGGGATAGAAAAGGAAATCTCGTTCTGAACAGCTTTTCAAAAAACTGAGTAAACTCTGCAGAAAGAAAAAAACTGCTTTCTTGTTTTCCTCGCAGAATATGCCGTTCATCATTCCTTTCCTTTCGAGACCCGGTAATATGCAGCTTTGCACGTTCTTATACAGCAAAAGCACGTGAGCCTAGGCTTTCAGTAAGCTACTTAAGAACAACTTACAAAATTTTTTTCGGATTCTCCACTTTTGTACGCTATTACTCTCAGTTCAAGTTATAAGATGCCTTCAACTCAGTGGCAACGCTGATGACCGTGGCAATTGACGGAACGGTCTTCTGATCGTTCAGTTTGTCATTTCAAAGTAAAGGTGAGCACCCGTAAGTTGAATTGAAGAAGTTCTTTTGAAGAGATCCTCTCGGTTTAATCGAACCGAACGGGGAATTACTGCGAGCATGTCCTATTGCATGTTCCAATAATCCTATGAGACGTTCTGAAGATCAGGGATGATTGTTCTCTTGACTTATAGTGCAGAAAACTTGAAAACCTTGAAAATAATTGAAGATACTTGAATTTTGAACTGTATTGGTCTCTAATTGAATTTGGGGGAAAACTACACATATAGGCTGCTGCAGGACGAAGGCGCAGAAGCAGTATTGGTTGAGCGGGTGCGAAAGCGTGCGCGCGTCTCTTCACCATAGTAGGTCCTGCGCCTTACGCTCTTCAAAGCCAAAAAATCGCTTTCGCGCCCTAAGATATTGCGCTTTATTCATGCAGCAGCCTATATTTAGATAGTGAGTAAGAAGTTGTATCAAATAATTAAAAAGGATTTAATTGTCAGTTTTGGGTAAAGATTAGGGTATCTACACTCAATGTTTATTTTTTAAGCGTTCACATACCAAAGAAGCAAAGCAACCATGATCTAATTTCACATTTTGCAGTAGCGAAAACAGTCACACTTACTTCGGCTCCCTTCAATGCTCCAATACAAACTTTAAGAAGAATTCAATATATTTAGTGGTCTGCAAATATACGGGAAACCTCTACACCACGGCTCGGCATGAGGTGGCTTTTTCAGTTTTTCGAAAACGAAGTCCCTGTAGACTTCGGCACAAAATTACAACATCACCTATGAAGCGGTCAAAATTGGATCAAAACTAACAACGAAAAATAACGGAATAGAACATAAAAGCAACATCGAACAGACGAAAAAAGGATGTTTATATTCTTCTAATTGGCGGCATGCTGTGTTCGGCGCGCACCTTTGCGCGCTTGAAGCAGGCTTGCCGCCCCCATACATAATATTTGAAAGGTTGTAACTAGCCGAGGAAGAGGGGATTTAGGAAAATTTGAAAACTCAGTTGTGGGTTTTTGATGTAGAACGAGATTATGTGCAAACATGTGAGAAAATTATGTAAAGGATGAGAAATATATGACTTCTACTTTTTACAGCCACCTCAGGTGGCTGTCCAGGTGGCTGGAAGCCACCTAACTCCGGGAAAAGTTTGCCACTCCTCAATTCACATAATTTTTTCATGATTTGTCGTACATAATCCTAGCTCGCTAATGCCCATATCACACCAATTTTGGCGTCATTTCATTTTCTCTTCGTTGTAAACAAGTCCTTTGTTTATTTCCGGGCAGGTTTGCGCGCGCTCAACCGGCGAACACGTTGAAATAGGAACTTTATGGTTTTTGCAGATTGATAAGGCAGAAATGACAACTTGCGTCTTCTATAGAAGATGGGTGACATAAAGGCAGAAGGCGATTGTGCTGGGGGGGGGGAGAGGTTTCTGCTTCAACGATATCCCCCTTGCTTTTTATCCCACAACGATATCCAGCTTGTTCCGCAAGCCACCTGTGCCGAGCCCTCTCCACATTATATATGAAAAAACTGCGTTTACTCTCTGGAGTCCGTTAATTAACTCGACTAATTACCGCGGCTCAGCCAAGTTCAGAAATTCTATCCAATTCGTAAAATCTCTTTAGGATCGCTATGTGGTTCTTTTCATTTTGAAAGAAAGAAGGGATAACGTTTAGCACCATTCCTGTAATAAAATATGTTTTTGTCAGATCCATAGTGAAATGCTTTACTTCGAAACATGCCAACAATTGTACACCGCATTCATAGCTTAGATTGAACATGCCTGATCCAATTATGGTCAGAAGTTTACATATCTTTTGCACTTCATTTCCACTTCGTCACGACAAAGGATATACATGGTGCTGTTTTGCTCTTTCTTGATCGTCCCTGATCCAGTTGTAAACAGACAGCATGTGCTTGAACTCTGCAATGTTTTGTGTAAGCCAAGTATTGATAATTAGAATAATGCCATGGTTACAACTGTCTTGGAATAAAATGGGGAAAGCGAACACCAACCAGCTGCATCACATTTATAGGTAATCGATACCAAATTTTTTTTACTGGGATGCCCAAAAATGTGCAAACTTTAGTCTTCAATAGCTCTCCTGCTTCAATGTGTTTTGTCGACTTGTAGGTACCATTCTGTAAAGGTATCAACTCAAATTTATAGTATATAGCGAATCTTCAATTTTTCTTCGTTGTTTAACATTACGGTAGAAAATTTGAAGAGGGTCTTATGTTGGAAGAGTCGCATTTTGCCCCAGAGAGGAAACCAAAGAAGCCAAACACTCTCTTACTAGGCTAAACAGAGTCGCCAACGTTAGGCATGAAATTGCAAGTTATTTAGGAAAACGGTAACACTGCTCTTCCAATGTTTTTCCAAAGAAGTGATCACATGAAAATAGTCAGAAAGCTTGTGAAAAGTTGGTGACGAGATTAGCACGCTCGAATATCCTTACACAATTGCATTTTTCCACTTTTTAAATTTTTCATCAAAAGGCCAATTTCAAATTGGCGCTGTATGCTAGAAGTTCATACCGTAATCCTACAATAATAAAATGTGACTGGTGGTTTTACTCCATACTGCAAATTCAAGTTGAGGCCGGCTTTACAGATTGGTGATAAAGATCAGCAAAAGACATCAAAGCAAAAGTTATTAACGATTGAATAGTGTCATTTTTTAAGGCTCATAAATCCTTGCGTTTACTTCTTTCTATCGTCAAGGAGGACCTAGTTATATTTCAAATTCAACCTTGCTCGCTACAAGAATCCTGTAAGAATCCTGAATCCTGTAATCCTGTTTGAAGCTGCTAGCGTTTAAGAAAGATTTATTTCAATCTGCCTTTTAGTTGACCGCAATACTCTGCGCTTGTCTTTTCGTACGTAATTCCTATACATATGGGACTCTGATAGCACTTAGCAAAGCATCGTTCTCGTTGAAAAGAGAGAGAGCGTTACTGCGGGCAAACACTTTCTCCACATCATCAAAAACACAGGATGAACTCCATGGTGCCTAAAAACCAACTTGGTGGTTAGTAATTTGAAGATCTATAATAAACGGCTCCTAACAATTCAAGCTACCTAAGTGAAGGGAAGATTAACGGCAGACCATTTCATCGCCATAAAGGCCATTGCCAGGCCAGGCCAAAATCGGCCATTTCTTTTGCATCGACCTAATATTATTGCACTCGAAAATTCGAGTTAAAAATGCAACTTTTCTAGAGATATCTTAGGACCACCGTTGCTTCAACTTCACCCCGTTATTGCTAACGACAAAGACAATAAGCTTAGATAGAAATGTTGATTCGAATCAAAAAAATTTAAAAAAGGAAGCCTGGGCTTTTTGTATTGTACCTTATCTAGGAGGTGCATTCAAAGTTTTTGAGAAAGTGCGCTCTAATCGAAATTGTTGTTCTAATGGATTGACATGGAACGCGCTTTCGACTCCTTCCAGTCCCGAGCCCTTTAACGGGCATTCGTTAGCTGGTCTGGGAGCTTAGTACCTTTTCAGGTAATCAGAAGGAAAGTACCTAGAAACAAGAAAATCGGTGCATACATAAAGCGAACCTTAATAAATACAATGCTGCTCTCATATTTGAAGAGATTCCCTCTTCTGGCTTCAAAGCAACCCTTCCAAATCTTGACGAGTCCGTCTGTCGTGGCACACAGACAGTCGTGAAGAAATTCCTCCCACGCCTTCACGATAACTATTTATTTCAGCAGGCATATGTGCGGTATGATAGAGCAAGCTTTTGGCTACAACGTATTGTAAAGAAAATTTTTTTGCATTATCTTGGGAAAAAGTTTTGAAATTTTTATGAAGGAAAGTGTACTCGCATTTTGGAAATCTGGATGCGATTGCGCGAACGGGAGCGAAAAGTCATAATCTGAAAAGTATTGAAATTGCTTAATCGATCGAATTCAAAGATGATTGCATACAAGACTCATGGGAAGAGTATAGCCTGAAATTCAGTGCCTGCTGTGCTCCTATATCTTCAAATGTATCTTGAAGACAAATGGCCAAGGAACGCAGGTAGCATTCGCAAATTTTTATTCTGCGTTTACGAAAGAATAGCGCCTAACAAACGCAACTACCAGGAGTTGATAGCGCGGTCTCCTCCACATTGTTTGCATTGAAGCGCTCTAAAATATACACTGTATCTTTAGCTACGAAATAAATTGTGAAGAACAAAAAATGTGACTTTCTCGCTTTGCAAAAGCATTCGTTTGATCAATCCAATTTTTACAAAATTATATGGCAAGCATTTTTAGCCAAAGTGTGAGTTGTAGAGGATGAACGCAGCAATGTACGGCACAAATTTGGAATCAAAATCATGAGTAGTTTCTTGATTTACAGCACCGCAAACGCGGCTCCCAGACTTTTGCCCCACCCTGTACTATAGCAAAATTTATATCTTTCAGGCAGGCTATACTTTGGAGCCTTCGGATTAGTATGTGAATTTAACGACATATTGTTCGATGTGCTATTTTCCATTGCAACAGACCCAGAAATATTTGAAAAAAAAAACTTCTGGGCCTGCAGTAATCCCCCCCCCCCTTTGGGAGTGACGTACGAGGCCGCGATTTACAAGGAATGCATGTTTGGTCGAAGTGGCCTTTTTGGATGGGACGTATATACCATATTAGAGGGCATAAATTGCTGATTCCAAATCTGCTTTTCCTATCTGCAGAGCAGTTATGGACGAGGAGTTATTAGCGCTCTTAGGCGCAGAAAACTGAATGTGCAAGGACAAAAAGAGCCGTGATACTTTTTCTACCTCTTCAGTGAAGCAGTGATAATTATCAGCACTTTATTTAAGAATACACTCAAATAAGAAGTATATCATACTTGGTCGCATTATTTGAGGGCTAGTAAGATAGCAACTCATTTTATCCAAAATGCACGTCCAATTTTTGGATTCAAAAATGCTTGTAACTTCTCGTGAACAAACGTTCTGCAGATAAGGAGGGCAGATTTGGTGTCAGCGTTTTATGCCCTTCAGTATGGTATACATCTCAATTATGAAGGCCACTTCGACTAAACAAGCTCCCTTGTTAGCTGAAGCTCAGTCCCTCTCCGCCGACCATTGATGAATTTGCCGGCTATCTCTTAACACACTCGCTTAATCTCGACAACGCAGGTCGTGATCCTAGCGCAAGCTAGAGCTCGCGCTCTAAAGCGTGGACACTATCGCGAGCTACGTACGTTACTCCCACATTTGAAGAAATAGTGCGCTGGTGGGAGACGCAGAAAGTAGGGCGAGAGTAGAGCTCGACTGGCCGCGCTTGCTAAGGTATAATTGTGGCGGGAGCCTGGGTACAGTAATCCAATAGCCCGCTTCCGGCTTTTCACTTTTGCTGCTCACTTGTTCTAGGATATTTCAAAAGATGTGTCATTATCAAAATATCCCAATAGTTTTTTGCTACAAATAATAAAAGGGTTTTAATTCATGGAACTAGAAGAACTTCTGCTTTCATCCTTACTCAAACTGTCACGGTACATTGTTTAGGGAGATGAAGCCATCATTTACAATGACATTCTTGTTTTGAAATCATTCTTGAAAAAAACAGAATTTTTTGAAGATGATACTTCTACGTCATCCATCAGCATAATCATTGTTAGCAAATTCAGATCCTTATTTACTACTTAAATACAGACGGAGAAATGATTAGTTATACGACCCAGAGGATAAACAACATATCATATGCAGATTACTTTATGACCTGATAAGTAAGATTAATAAGAAGATAAGGGCAGCCGGGTCGCCTTTTATGGTCGCCCTAGCTATATACTGTAGCTAAGGTCAGCGCCGCAATTTGAAGGATAATGGTTTCTAGTTAAGTTGAAGTTCTAAGCGTTTGAACCCAGATTTACTAGGTTCGAAGTGGTATACGTGAACCGGTTTAGATGTAGTTCAGCATTTTAGATAAACTCCTTTCCTATAAATATATTCAGTTTTACCTATCGCACTTTCCCATGCTGTTTTCTAATCTATATTAATCCAACAGGGATATGGTTTCAAGCTCTCAAAACATATCTATTGAGTGTTTTTGCACATGTAAAAAGTGAATTTAGAGCAAGCGTTTGAAGGTGTTTTTTGAGCCAGACATTTTCAATCAATTTGTCATTAAGGCTTTTCTTCGCTTTTCAAGAACATGGTTGATCTGCTATGAGAAATTATCTCGTGAATGCATATAAAGCTCCTCTATCGTAATAATCCGGTGTAAAAATGCTTCTGTATGATGTGTCTCTATTAGCTAGCAACGCCATTGCAAAAGGTTACCATGTCAGTTAGTGGAGTTGACGTGCGAGATGTGGGCATCAACGCTATTGAGATTTACTTTTTAAGAAATGTTGTCAGCCAAAAGGATCTGGGGCAAGCCAGTTTTTTATATGCTGTATGATTCGTGAACCATTGGTTTCACTTAGTTTGATAGATTTCCTCCTTAAGTAGACTATCGGTCTAGGAAAGGAGCAGATGGGGTTTTGCGGTGACAATGAAAACATCGCCTCCCCTCGCTTTCAGTCACTGATGCTCTTATTCGCAATTACAGTGTCTATGCTAAGATCACACTATTTTGTTTTTATCGAAGTTACTTTCAGGTTGATCTTTCCTCTACAGGCTTCCTAGCTGCAGGGATAGGAAACTTATCGACAAAAGCAAAGGATTTGAGATTTCGTTCGATTTTGATTTGACATGCAAATTAAAAGCTCATTAGCAAATTCCAGAGTAGCTTTTCATTTTTTATTTTTTGTGAGAAAGCTCTAAACTTCTACTCTCAAATATCAAGTAGTCAAGATTCTTTGTCACCAAAAATGACATTTATACCCTTACATGATTACACTTGTAAAAAATCGTTATTTAACTTTCTAAGTTTCGTTCCGCAGTGACCGCACAGACGAGTGAATTGGTGATTGAATACACACAGCCTTTGACTCGATGGCGAACCACAATGGAGGTTGTGACCGGTTGCTTGTGAATTCCGCAGGCGGTGCTATTGCTTGAAAATTTGAAAATTTGCTGTATGAGTACCGCATCTGCATTTAATACTAGACTTCTAGCTTTTTTAGCCAAATCAATACTTGCTAGTCATCGTCTAGACTCGCCTTTATCGCAGAAATGCATTTGCAAGGTACATGCATTGCAAGTGCCTGCTACCTAGTAGCATCCCATAGCGCAGTGGCTGTGCCTTCCGGACATAATCATTAGGTAAAGGGTTCGGTGCACTAGTAGGTACGCAAGTTCTGCGGAGGCAGAGGCTCCCGCTAGGTTCGTGATTTACTCCGAGCTGCCGCGACCCTAGCGTATTCTTGTTGTGGTGCCCCCGGGGGGAGTGGATACTGCGAGCCCTGAAGTAGTCATGCAGCATTTTAAAATGTGCAGAGCTTTGTACTTGGAAAAAATGAGTTTTGAATGTCGCACGCATGAATCTGAAGTACTTCGACAAAAATGGTCCAATTTCTAAAAATACTACGTTCGAAACACTGCATTTATTAGCAAACCATCTTGCAGGATAACTCATTATAGTTACAGCTGTTACTTCACACAGTGAGAACAAATAGCAAAATTCGCAAAACTTGGGGACTTTTCTGAACAGCAGTAGATAGGGGAATTTGCACGTTTTAGAATCTTATATATAAAGCGGAATGTCTGTTTGTCATCGTAGGCGAACTTCGCAGTTCGTCATCTCGTTTTAGCATCTTTCACGTACGGATGAGATAGGCGGATGGATATTTGTGAATAATGAATAGAACACAGATCTGACTGATAGAACTACAAATTCTTTTGCCCAATAGTATACTTTTTGTATTTTTTTTTTCGCTTTTCTGTCATCCTCAAAAACGTTATATCAACGTTCATGCGTTCGCGCGAACAATAGGACTGGAGCCGTAGAGTGCGAAATTACCGGTGAACATCATTCATCTGGGATTGAACACAATCTGTCTTGCACATTCTAGTACCTTGTTTCTCTTTCAGGAAATTGATGGTATGATAAATGGGCGGTCCCATGGGTTTTAGCCAGACTAACACTTTGTATTTCCTCAAAAGGTTCGAGTGAACCTTTTTTTATCTTTTGTCAGACAACTGCTTTAGCCAATAGGAGCGATCCTCAGCTATCTTATAGTTATGCAATAACTACGCGAGCACATCTTTGTCTTCTTGCTAACAGTCAATTTTGCTGGATGGGTGAGACTCTCACGGAGTTTTTTTTTCGTTTGTTGGTAAGGTCTTTTAATGAAATCTTACCGGGAGAGGTATAGCCGATCTAAATGGGGTATGATTGGTGCAATATAATATCACATGCAGTCATGCATTCACGATATGGCCCAATAGCATTAGCATCTGTTACTGTTTCTTTTCTTGCTCACCGCTATTCTCATTGAAGATCCTGTTCCTTTCCAACGGAAGTGGTGTTCTGGCCAAGAACTTCACGGCGCTCATCCTCTCTGGGCACAGCCTAGTGCTCTCACATTGTGATTGCATAACTTTATAGATTACCACCTATGATGGGCTTTTCTTTTTTGGTGATCAGAGGTGGCTGTCCGGGATAGATAGCCTTGAGCGAAGTATTAGGTTGGTGCAAAAGTAATGCGCGTTTTTCTAGCACTTGTTTTAGGACAAGTTTTTTCCATCAAACTTTCTCCTTTGAAAAAAACTTGGCATACTATCAAGAAGCTCTTTTCATCCTCTATCCAAAGGTTTTTGAAACGGGCTCTAGCTTTATTAGTTAGAAAATGATGGAGCTTACACAAACACACCCGAAAGCAGAATTTCATTGCATCTACTTCTGGCCAGAAATCAAGCCCGAATCATGGCAACGTTTTGAAACTCTCGCAACTGTATTCAATGGAAATTATCTACATTATGCACACTTTACTATTTTCTCAGAAATTACCTAGACTGAGATTTTGGCGTCTCAACATGGGCAGTCGTTTTCATAAGGATGGGCTTCCTAATGATAGTTTTCACATAATTGTTAGATGTTCGTTACGCAGAAAATCAAAAAACTTCATACTTTCTGATTTTTAGGCCTGCAAAAAAATGTTCAAAAAGGAGGACAATTTTGGATTTTAACTTTTTCCTTTTCGAAAATTCTCTTTTTCGAGTCATTTTCAACTTTTTTGCAATACTACTGGCTTCCGGGTACAACATAGACTACTTATTATCCATATTGATAGAATATGAAGAATTATGATCAGTTAACTGCGAGGTTTCAGAAAAAACTTTTTTGCTAATCAATCAATATTTTTCTGCAGATTGGCGATACGAGTATATAGGAAAATGTGCGCTGTATTGCGAAAGGTTTGATGCCTCTAATGCTTTTCAGCGCATTTAAAAATGTAGATATTTTAGAAAGTTATAACACGTCAAAATAAAAACCCCGAAAACGCGCATTACTTTTGCAACAAACTATTTTTTCAAAGGCAGCGCTTAGGCAAATTTGGGACACATGTGGATAACGCACGGAAGCAATCTTTGGGATCTAACATAATCCCAAGAGGCAGCGCAAATGGTGCATTCACTTGATGTTTTTCCAGACCAACCCCGCAGCCGTACTACGCTCTCGCGGACGCTTTCCCCAGCCTTGTACTGTTCCGTCCCTGCACGAAAGTATGGAGTTGTCTCATGAGTTCCGCCCGTTTTAACTTTTCGCAATGATTCATAAAATTTTTGGCTCTAGACAGGTTTTAAGGTACCCTTCGATAGAGCAAAGCAAGCTCTTCAAGATGACTTTCTTACTTTCGTACCAGTTCAAATCCATTTCGAGTTTGAAGCCAAAAACCAAAAAGGTCAAAGCGCCCTAAGATAAAGAAAAATCGTAACTTCAAAATTATCCACGATCGACTATGAATTAATCTCGGCATCGTACGATCGTAACTTCGTTTGAAAAAATCCTAAAAAATTTCTAACTTGCTCACAGATACGCTATCCACATCAGACATTCATAAATACTGTTGCTGTATGCTTGAATAGAAATCGAGAAAACAGCACAGGATCACTTTGGCAAGAAAATGAAATTTTCGTTTTTTTCTATTTAAGAAAAAATATAAAAGTATAAAGTATATATGACTGTCTGATCTGGATAGCGTGTCTGTGAGCAAGTTAGTAATTCTCCAGGACTTCTTTAAACGAAGTTACGAGTTTTTCTTTTGCGAGCGGTTGAATTTTTGGTTTTTGGCTATAAACTCGAGATGGATTTGAACTGGTGCGAAAGGAGGAAAGTCATCTTAAAACTTGTAAAACTTGCTGCTCTATCGAATGGTACCTTAGAACCTTTCTAGAACTAAGATGTTCATGAACTAATGCGGTTAAAAGTTTGAACGGACGGAAATTGTGGGACAACCTGATATAAGGCAAGCGTTGCTTGAAAAGTCGTCAATCAAAAAACCGTCATTTTTCTCATCGCTTCTTTTTTCTGCGATAATCCCTGAGGACTGCCCTCACTTTTCGTCAACTTGCATTTTTTTGATTTTTGATCAAGTAAGTTCCTATATACTTATTCTGTTAAGTGTGTCTCTCAAGTAATTTTGACCGGTGAGATATGCAACTTTTCTATATATCTGTTCCACAGAAAATTGAGATCTAAATACTTGTGTGCGTATCTGTTCAACGACGCTTAACGCAAATTTTCTTATGTTTTTGTATTTGCACTTTCGAAAATATCGAACTTTTCAAACATGTATGTCGTCCAATCGTGCCCCGTCCGTTAGAAGCCCCGTTCAGCCAAAACTTTTCAGTTTTTGCTTCTCTTTCCCAGGGCTCTCTATATTGATGGTTTTATCTTTTGGCGAAACCATGTGGCGACTTGTTCTGCGACTTACGTGCGTTTATCTTGTTAAATTATTTGCTTCCGTGTATATGTATAGGTATATACGTGTTTGTATGTTGTGTGTATAGTGAATTTCTCTGTGTACATTTGCTTCATAAAGATTTACACACTGTCGACGAAAATTCGCTGAAAACAACATTTGCGAAATTTCGTAAAACCATATCACGCATTTCATGGATGCAGTAAGTTGTTCGCTGACGCCAGCATCTTCCAAGTAACACGGACTGACTATCGGTTTATGGACGTAGCAAAGTATGGCGGATTCATTTTGAAAAGAATGGTGGAGATTTCTCCTCGAAACGTGGGAAATCTCTGTACATTTGGAAAAACTAAATTTCGCATGAACATCACTTGTGGTCAGTTGACATTTTTACCTATACTTACTAGTCCATACCACTGATAAGAATAAACTTACTAGGACGACGTTATAACAATAAGCAATGTCATGAAAGATTGTGTAAATTAATACTTTGACCGTTATTTTGCACTGAACTTTGGTGATCTCAGCAAGACTTAGAATACAAAGGCGGGAAGAACATCTGAGGTGTTTTCGTAAAGTATAGGTACCAGTTTATAGGTTAGAATTCAGGCGACGCTAGAATTTCGGTCTCTTTGAATAAAATGAAGCATGAAGACGCATACCTTACGCCATCAAGACTAATGCTTTCATTATCAAGACCAACACACAAGGCTATGGTCACATTGTGACACACAAATCCTAAACATCCTTTAGCGGACTCAACCAGGCCCTCACTAGAGCTGTTCAAGGTCTTCTCCTACTTCTGTATCGATGGTCGATAACAACATTTTACTCAAGCTAAGCGGAACAAATCCATCCCTTCTCAGTTTTTTCTGGTGCTAGGGAGGAAAATCGAGCTTTTCCATCTGAGCTGATGCGAACAAAGGAGCGGGTGTTTACGGAATATGGTTCTGCTCCAGTGATACAGTAGGTGACCTTGGGAAAAGGGGAGAGGAATTGGGAAGGCCAACATAAGGTTACATCAAAAACTAGAATAGAAGAAACACAAAGTTGAGGTTAGCTATTTGTTTTTTTAGTGAATTCTTTGGTTCTTTGGTTCCATGACATAAAAGAGAGGGCGGACTAATAACATTACTCCTACATTCTAGTCTTCCGCAGTAGTGCGAAAGCGCACTTATGGCAAGAGTCATAAAAGATAAGGGGCGGAGGACCATGGTGACAGGAGGAGGATAAAAGTATTTGCAACAGAGGCACAGGAGTTGACGACGACCAAAGCGCGACAAGAACCACTCTCTTCTTGACAGTTCGTTGCGAGAATCAATCCCAGACTTAAAGTGTGTCGCCAGTGTTTGCTCGCTTGTGTTGACTTTGCATAACATGTCATATTACATGCGTCGACTATAGAACATTTCATGCATAAGTAGCGATCATCGACAAAGGCTCGAGAGCTATCTTGAGAATGATATAGCGATGTTGGTTAATTTCACAAAGCAAATTCGTTAAAGAGGCCTAGCCTTGCCTCTGACTGTTGTTCAGGTGAGACAGCATTGCTTTAAAGATTATCTTGAATTAGATTGTTGCTTTCCATTTTTTTCAATCCTATCGAAATGTGCTGGAGCCAGCTCAAAACCACAGAAAAAGTAGAAGTTGTAGAGTACCTTAACACTGGCATGATTGTTTATAAGCATTGAGAGAGATGAAAATTTCATGGAACAAACAGCAAGAGCATTGTGAAATCCCTGGGTTCTGAGCAGCTTCAACGTGTGCAAAACTCAAAAATCTCATTACTCTTTTTTAAGCGCAGTACTCAAGCTTTATGTTAACCGGCAATCACCAAATGTCAAATGTACTATTACTGGGTCATTCGGAAAGTTTTTTCGCTTTTTGTGTTTTTGATGTTGTGTCATATTTTGAGAAAGTGCGAAGGGGCTAATAGGGGTTACTATACATGGATCTGTAGAGAAAATCTTCTAGTTTCTGAAGATCCCACCGAAATTGGAGAAAACGCATTCTAGGGAAGTTATGCGACTTCAATTTAGACATATGAAAAGGCTATTTTCAGATAATTGCATTCTCTAAGCTCAAACTCGAATGTAAAGCAGTTAAAAAAGCCATCATTGTGCGCAATGCATTTGTCAAGGCTACGTCTTTCTTGAGGTTATTGCAAGTATGCTTCAAAAGTTCAGACCTTGAGGATTAAAAGCTAGTATTCTGCAATGTTCTGGAATTATTCCAGCCATATAAGCGAGCATCTCAGAGGGTCCTTTATAACAAATCGGAAAATAGATAAAATTATTAGCAGGCCTTGGAGTTTCATGTAGCCCCATTGAAAGCCACCTTCGCTAAAGCTACAATACCGAAAAATCTCAGCGGTATATACCCCACAAGATGTCGCACTCGCAGATTGAGGGCGCAATGACTCTGCTTTCGCTTTTTATAATTTGATGAAGCAATCGTTTCTTAGCCTAGGTTGACACTTACAGCAAAAATTGGGTCAAGTACGGCCATAAGAAGCGACATTGTGATAAATCATATAGAACTAGCTTTTGATAGCACGGTCATAAACAATCAGTCATTCCAAAAGGGGTGATGGACTCAAATCAATGTAACCTTACTGGTCTTGTATGAAACCTGCTAAGATGTGATATAGGCCTGTAGTAGACACCCCATCAGGGCATCTCTCTCGACGCGGACCGGAGTTGATCTCATCACGCCTCAGTCTAGCATCCAGTGAGCTATTGATCTGGATGCGGATCGCTTTCCAGTCATGATAATCATGTGTGTTCTTGAAAAAGGAACCACTTGATCCAATTTGGTCGAGCAGGTAAGCGACTGGAATTCAATGCGCGCGGCCATGGTTCAACGCGGCCAGCGCCGCATTTTTGCTGTATGCCCGGCGTCTTTGATAGCGACCACTATCGCAAAATCGATGATGACCGCTGTCAAGAATTTCGCCTAGCATATGCATGGATAAAACAAAAACACATTTTTTAACGAAAATTTTATGAAGAAATGAAGTGGTTGCGATATGACCTCAATGAATTAAATCAATAAATTCTTGCCTTAAGAAGCTTTTCGAAAAAAAATTAACAGACTCTAAAAGAAAAGAAAAAAAACTGTTTCCTTCCTTTCGACGCCAAAATCAGCTGCTCATCGACTCTCCTTTTCGGGCCCCCATATTGTGCAGTTCTGCGCCGATTTTGTCCGCAGTGTTAGGCAAATTGATGTGTATCATAAGTTACTCAGGAGCAACTTACGGTAGTCTTGTTTGTGTCTACTTTTTTACGCACTATTTGCATTCGTCTACATCAGTTCACGTTCAGTTCAACTGAACAACTGTCAGAGCTCCAAAGACCGTTTGTCAAAATTTTGAAACTGAGCAGTTGCACGTATAACTTCTCGGTGCCATCCTGGCCCATGATGCCTTCAAACCACATGTAAGGAAGGTGGATCTCACAAAAAAGGTTGGCTGCGTACCGAGGTTCTTGTTTATTTCTCGGGCTCCTTAGACCTTCCTTTACTAATCACCAGTTTTTCTAATTCCTTGATGCCTATCAAAAAAATGATAGGTCAATTTGAATTAGCTAGTCAAAAACGCCTTTTTAGGCTTTACTGATTCCCCTGAAATTATTTCGCAAGAAAAAGCCGCAAGAGCATTACAATAATGTTGCCAGAGGTAAATGTGCACAATAAAATTTATTGGTGGGAAAAGTTTGGATCTGGAAAAAGTTGTGCTCGTTTGAAATTGATGGTGCGAAAACGAATTCTATTCAAACATAATGATCAAGCATGTCTGCATAAATTACCGTCGAGTCATTTCTGACAGTCGCATTGCTTTTTTACAGAAAATACAGGTGTTCTTGGTTTGCATAAAGTGGCCATACGTGTGGCCGGGCCTACGCAGCGCTCGCATCTGTTGAGATGAGCGATGCGCTGCCGACGCTCGGTCATGGTGGGATAGATTATACAATCTCAATTAGTGACGTGTAGGCAAGAAATACAATTAGACGGTGGTAAATTGCCTGGGTGTCGTGCTTGTTTTAGGGCAATGCAAAAGAATTATTACGAAAATGATGCAAAAAAGGAAAACTTTGGGTTTTGTGAAAACAGGATGCCAATAAATTTTCACCTATACGTGTATGTCAAAGGAGATTCTTCTATGAAGAAAGTTAAGTCTGGTTAGAGAATATAAATTTCAATGAATATGAGAGAGGCAAATCCTTGCATTGCGCCCTCTCAAAAGAAAGACACCAAGAAATAGAAACTTGCAACAGTGGGAGACACAACTGCTTCGGATGAAATTACGAGCATCAAGATAGAGGAGAATTAGTTTTCCAAAACTTTATCAAAAGATCTAATCTCACATCTTTACACTTACATTGGAAAACGATGCGAACCCGCCTGTGACTTACAAAGATTTAGTTTTCTTTTTTCCTATATCGACAGAATATGTAATGAAGGATACAGCTAAGTACAGAGAAGAACAAGTGTGCGGGACGAACGCGTAGTAATAGAGATTGACTTGACTTGCTGTGTTGTAGTAATAGATTCGCCCCGATGCAATAAGCCAATGATCTGAATGATGCAGTGCTGAACTGGTACCAATAAATGGCGACATCCTTTTGTTGTTTTGTTGTCTCTTGTATGACATCATACTAACATCAGAAAAAAGTGGAACCGTCACCGATCGAGCATCCTAAGGCGTGGAAATACGGCTACTGTTTCAGATGTGTCCATAGAACAACTTGATATATTTTGAAACAGATTCAAAACTGGGCATAATGGATTAGCACATTCAAAATAACGCCGATTTTTCGAATGGCAGAAAACATACGACCTACTGGTGGTGGGTCGTACTGCACTGCCATGTAGCGTGAATATGTTAGGAGAGAGGGAGGTTAGGGCGAGGGAGAGTGGTGATCCAGAAAAGAAAGAAGAAACAATACTGAACTAACCCATTCATGATTACGCTTAATTTTGCGTGGCGTTGCTGCGGGACAACGCAAATGCGCACAACACCTTTCGATGTGCGAAGATTTTGTGATTTTTACGAGATGCAAAGTGATTTTCTAAACAATTAAACAAATTCTGAATGACGAAGCCTACAGGTTCCAATAATGCAAATGGAAAAATTAGAAGTGTGCGGAAAAATACTAACGTAAGTCCACAAATAATATGATTTTGAAAGAGGTGTTGGCCAACGATGGACCACATCATCCCTAGCAACAAAAACTGCGTTGGCCACCGACGGTCCAAATCGTCGTTAGTGGGTCAAATGAAAAAAGATGTTACATTCAAAAAGACAATGCAGCAATTCTTAAGTAAAACTCTGAGTTTGCAAAAACTCTTCATAAGCTCTTCGATGTCACTAATTTGAAATGAGAAATGTTTTTGTCAAATTTTAAGTTGAAATGAGACAATGATAGTTCTTCCCTCTGGGCCAGGTGATATTAGAGCAGTATCGAGCCACATCTGGGATTTTTTTTGAGGCTGTAAGCAGGAAAGGGAAAAGGTTTCTACGACTATCCTCTGCACGCAAAGATTTGAGCACAGAGATGAAAATTTTTTTTTACGAAGCGCATCAAAACATGTACCGAAATATTCCTATGCCAACGCCTCGATCATTCTCCTGTAATTATTATTTCATTTTGATCTATTATAAAGTTCCCCAAAAAACTTCAGTCCGGCGTTCTTAGATCAGCTTCATGTGTATTCAACCTCCGATTCTTCTGTAAATTTTCTGGTATAGCCCCTTCGAATATAAACACAAATATGGGTATCCGGACACTTCGTCACCATTTTCCACAAAGATATGCATAAAAATGGACTTCGCCTACCTTGTACCCGCTTTAATCATAGAAAGAAAGAGCTTACAAAGTTGCATATAAATGACTACATAGCATTTGCCCACTAGCGCGAGATGCGGTGATATGAGGTCACATTCGCACAATAATTTGCAAATCTTACACTTTGGCTGTCAATTACAATACCGCTCACATAATGTGCAAAATTTCAATGAATTCCGCGAAATTCCGGGAATTTTGCGAGACTTCGCGACATTCCCGGAATTTTGCGACATTCACGGAAATTTTGCAAGTTATGAGAGTGGTATTGTAGATATCAATCTCAAAAAACAACTAAGCCGCAATTGAGCGTATGACAGAATGTGCACGACCGCCGACGGTATCACCCGAGCTCTGGAAAACCAGGCGACTGCATGGAGTTAGGAGTGGTATATTTCATAACCTGTCAAAAATACGGTGACCATACATAAAAGAGATCGGCAGATCCTTGTGCACAAGAATCAAAGAACATCTTGACGCCTTTGAAAGTCAAAAATGTCCACACCTTTGTGTGCACGTCGAAGGTTATGTCATGAGAACCAGTACTTTCAAGTCACTGTTACGATCATGCCGCATGAGTCCGAGTCAATAGCCGGCAAAACGTTGGAGGCCTTTTGGAAAGCGTCTAAACCACCAAAATGAACCGCAAAGATGGAGGCATTGCCATAAACAGCGAAATGTTCTCTTATCAAACACTTGGATTCTAATACGAGATCTTCTGTGACCATATAAAGGGCATTATTGACACGGGCTATTATAGTCGTTCATAGCGCAGCTGCTGCGCAGTACTGGTTCTTCGGTCTCTATATCCCGATCTGACAAGGCTGAAGTCAGGCTTTCAACATTTGTTCGCTTCATCACATAGCTAAACTGAATTGCCAAACAGGGCGTAGGAGCGGGCAGTTTTCAAAGTCTCAATCTTTTAGGAAGCCCTGATAAAGGCGGACGGACCGCCGAAACGTTGGCTTATCGTGCAATAAAGTCTTGCTACCAACCTTGGTCAACAGCTCAAAGACTGTATTATAATTTGAATCACAATGCCAAGGTTTATCGACAATTGAACACAAAATATCGATATCCTTTAATTCTTTTGATTCTATCTTGGTTTTGCGCGGTGCCCTGCTTGCGAAATATAATCAAGGATACGGATGCTCGATTTTGTTCCTATTTGCAAACCGTTTTTAATATCATCAAAATAGTCTCCGAACCCAACGTCTACAGCAGAGAGAATCTGTAAGCATTTAATTAATGTACAGTTAGTAAGTCTAAGAAGGAAAATCGCAAACTAAGTCATGTCTTGCTTGATCAACGTACCACTAGAATGGTAAGTAACAAGAAAGTAGGGTTGAAAATTATCATTCTTGTCGAACTGACGTAAAGTCTCTGGAAATAAAATATTATGAAAAAGTGCGAGGTACATAGAGCGTTTGCTAAAACGACGGACAAACGAAAATACTTTGACATAACTTGACAGAAAAAGAAATGGGGTAGGAGACTATATGTCGCTGGAAATGGGAGGTCCCGCCGGACATTTGTGACAAATACACCTTTCAATACATGCACAGGCTCAGTATCTCCTGCATCGTTCGCGCCCTCACACTTTTGGCGACATATAATCCTCTACCCAAACAAGTGATCTTCTGAGTGCAAGGGAAATTAAATTAAATTGTCAAAAATAAAACCTCATAAAATTGTGCACAATATGCACAACTCTGTCGTCAACTTTTCGCTTGTTCAACTGTCTATTCATCAGCATTTTTTCTCTGAAACAAAAAATATCGGTAATTGCCTTTTCAGAGAAGAATCGAACAAAGCTTGCTTTGATCATGTTATACCCGAAGGCTCTCAGTTGCTAATATTTTTCCTTCTCTGCAAAACTATAGCCTACTAATTAAGTTGTTTTAAGCCACAGCTAAGCTTAGCAATTTCTGGTCAATTTTGCCTGGCCACGCTTATGCACAGAAGGATTTGAAAAAGAGGATGATCAGATAGTAATTAAGGTTGGGGAGTTTCTAATAATGTCTTATGTCAATAATCTTTTCAATCAAAATTCCTCCATCAAAAAAGTTGCTTGGAAGCAGTACACAAAAGTTTGCATTGATCCAAGCCTAGCTTCCTTATCTGCGATACCGGATTATGGAAAGAATTATATGCCTTTAAAGGTTCAAATTTTGCAAGCATTTAGCGCCACATCCTCAAGAACTAGTTGTTCAAAAACACCTCCTATGTTCCCGGTGAACGTGAGCATCCCTTGAAATCAGTACATTAAATATCTTGTTAGTCATGCACTCGTAAGTTGGATCTCATAGCAAGCATATATTGCATTAGAGCTCCAGTGATTTCATAGATTTGGATGATTTATTTATCAATCTCCAACTCGCAGTTCGGGCCCATTATTAACGAGTGCCCGAACAGGCGAGAGCGCCAATCCCGTGATTAACCAAACTTCAGAGTCTGGTCCGATCTACACCGGGATGCAACGATACTAAGGGCGGTATTTATCAATCCCCTAATTAGGAACGGAATTTCTGTACAGATAACAGCCTGTACAAACGCGAGCACTGACGCCCGCGATACAAGAAGCCAAGATGGTGATCGGGCTTTTGCCTATTGGCGAATATTATCTGATCTGGCAAGTTTGGCCATGTCGGGCACGGCTGTCGGGCAGCAGAGCCCGATCTCGACAGGTGCCTGATGTCGTGCCCGACAAGGCCAAACTTGCCAGATCAGACCATATTCGCCAATACGCAGGAGCCCGATTACCAGCTTGGCTTCGTGTATCGCGGGCGTCAGTGCTCGCGTTTGTACGGGCTGTTACCTGCACAGGAATTCCGTTCCTAATTAGGGTATTGATAAATACCGCTTCGTTGCATCCCCGGTGTACGTTGAGCGGAGCGTTTGCAGACATCCGAACGCGTTGGTAACTCATCAAATCTCTACTGCAAAGCGTAGTTCTTTCTACTCTCTAAACTGCCACGGATATATCTGTTGTCATTGGCAGAGTGTAGCGAGAGATTACAAAGAACAACTTGTAGTAGAGGGTGAATAAGTTCCCCAACGGGTTCAGATGTCTGCCAATGCTTCGCCCAACGTACACCGGGGAGGGGACGACAGCAAGATTGATTGAAGTGTGGTGTGAAAGTGCAAAAGTGAATTGAAAAAAACTCTTCAACTGATTCAATATTTATGAGCACATGACATCTTTTAACTAATTGACTCCCTTTATATTGCAGTAGCCGAATATTTTCTAGATGCGGATACCTTTGGTAAAATCTATGTCACTGAATTTGTTCCACATGATACCTACGTCTGCCGTTTCTTCAATTCACGGAAAGTACTGTGAGTTGCAGAAACCATTAGAAGTGAGATGTACATGCCAGGCGTAGTATGATATTCCAATCACAGTCCGATATTCTTTCAAAAACGCTTCCGTGAAAATGGTTCGCTCAAAAATGTGTCAGCGCCATTTTGAGAAATTTATAGCTTCTTACATTCCGAAGCATTTGCTTTACTGGAATTTTGAACCCGTCTGAAAAAGTTAATTATGCGCTTCACAAAAGCATTTGAGGTACTTTTTAGCTCGCAAATACAGCAGTGATAGAAGTTTATGCATAAAATTTAAAACTGCTAGAAATGTGAACCAGAGCTGGGACGAAAGTGGCAACTACTCTATGAAGCGAAAAGCGAAATACGCCTTTGCCGCTTTGATTTCACTATTTTCCTCTTAATCACACCAACTGCGCAGCTATTTGATCATGGTTTTTGTTAAAAGCCGGGACCCTTTTGTTCTTTCGGAATCTAGCAAAGAAGAGAGGGGAAGTTGAAGAGAAAGTTGTTCCAATGAACACTCAAGTGTCAGAATTCTTGCATTACATGCAAGAACTTTTGTACTACAATCTGCAAGCTCTCAAAGCGTTTACCTCGACTCTGCATGAAGCGAAGCTGCCTTGCCCAATAGAGGATCGTGAGATTCACACGTGAGTGCCTCTGTGCTGGCCAAGAAGCAAAGCAGGATTGTGAAAAGAGAGAAATTCATTGTTAACTCTAAAAGCTATATAGAAATGCACCTTTTGAATAAAGGCTGTACTAAGATACCAGAAAACGAAAGGTCAACAATTTTGTTTTACCTATCACATAATGTCTTTTCTCAGCATTGTGTAGGCGGCAAAATAGGTTATGTTATGTTGACCGTAATGGCTTCTGCTGAGGGCCTACACCCGTGGCCTCGATAGGAATATTTGTGGAAGGCAAGCCTTACAACATTTGAAGCGAGAAATCGAGAGCGTATGACCAACAAGACACGATTTCTTTTTATACGCTTATAAATAAAGCCCTGCATCAGTCATGCGAGTACTTCTTTCAATCGCTTATCTGTAATCAGCTTTTGAAGATTAAGGTAAAGAAAATCTCCTGACAGTTACTGTAACAAAAAATTGTATTAATCCTTGAACCAGCCCGCAATTCGTGACTAAGGTGTGTCCGTTGCTTGTGACCAAGTGTCTCGAATGACAATCTTATGATGCTTTCGAAGCTTTCAGATGATTTTGCCAGTCGGATGGAGAAGTCTTTGTTTAATCATACAACAATCATCAAATTACCCCAACGCATGGCCATTAATTGAATTTTGCAGTGCTCAAAATCAAATGGTTTTTTTATGAAATTGTGCTCAAGATTACTTTTTTACCGAAAAGTTGAAATCAAAAAATTGCTTGTTTTCCAAATGGAGTATCGCAGATGCAAATACTTAATTCGCTCTAGGCTTGATGAATGAACATCCAAAATTCATTCCTGTCCAAATTTGCGACTTTTCGATAAGACGCTGTGAACTTATGTTTAAACATGTAAATATAAGACAACGCCATAATTATATCGCATGATGCTTGTTTTGAACTCACACCAGAGACAGTAAAAAATTTGGCTTTTTGCTCTACAAAAACGAGTACTAACTTCTTTTAGCACTCATAATTTTCATTTCTTTAGGGCCATTAAATCATAAATCATGCGTTTCCGTATGCTTCATGATTCGATACTCCATTCTGCTCATCTTTATCTAAATAGAATATTCGGTTATGGCGAACGTTTCGAAACGTTTTTTTTCTCAGCCAGATTTTAAGCCAATTATGATTTCTGAAGTAAATCCTTGATTTGATGACAGTACTTTTATCCAGACGAACTAAGTGGTGTTTTTCAGTGATGCAAAAAAAGAACAATTATTAGATCATCTGTTTAGTGTCATTGAGAACCATTTACAGCAAGCTTCTTAGCGATTGCTAATAGATTGCATCGAAAATTTGCTTCGACGACGTCAGTAATCACATTGATTGGTTGTGCTCTAATAATCAGCTCTACGATCAAATTTCAAATGAAACAGTAAGCGCTGATTACTGCAAACTCACCCAAATGCATAGATGCAAGTTCTTAAAAATTGTGGATAGGCGTATGTACGTGCATTTTTTGCGGTAACTCCGCGATATCAAGTCAGTACTTTATGCCTTTTTTCTAATTTTCAAAGGACGCAAAAGCTTGTCCTTGCAATGCTCGTCTTTTTCTATTCTTAATATCGTCGTTTTCCCGAGATAGATGGGGCGCGTCGCTGCACAAGTTCGCAAGTGTACGTAGTTGATACGGTATTAGCCGCGGCGCATAATTGATAGCGCAGAACAGCTGATGATTTTCCGGCGCTGCAGCGATCGGTGGGTTTTTAATGCTGAATCATGCTTTTTTTTTCAGATTTCGATGAATGTTGCTAAAGGTGAGTCGTGAGTGTTCATTTACACTTATTTACATTATTTTCTCAGTTTTGGCGCATTGTTGGTGCCTATATTGCACTCTGCGTGCATATTGCATAATGCGTGCTTTCACTTCTTTTTTTACTTGTTTGTTGTGTTCAGTAAATTTCCTTTTGTTAATTCATCGTTTATCACTTCATTATGCTTACCTATGTTTCCTGTTCATGTTGTTTTGTTCAGGTTCCAGGTTTATGATCGGAAGTGAGCCTCACCTTCGATCACAAACCTGGAACCTGAACAAAACAACATGAACAGGGAAGAGAGGTAAGCATAATGCTATCAAATTCAACGAAGTAGTAAGAGAAAATCTGCTAAAAACGACATATGAGTAAAAAAAAAAAGAAGTGAAAGCACGCATGATGCACGCAGAGTGCAACATCCGCACCAATAATGCGCCAAAACTAATTACACAATGAAACAAGCGTGAATGAATGATAAAGACTCACCTTTAGCAACCTGAAAAAAAGCATGATTAAGCAAAGAAAATCGCTGCAGCGTCGGAAAATCATCAGCTGTTCGGCGTTATCGATTATGCGCCGCGGCTAATACCGTATCAACTACGTACACTTGCGGACTTGTGCAGCGACACACCCCATTTATTTCGGGGAAACGACGATAGGTACCTGCAAAAACGGGTGCATTTTTATCTATTCTTACCAATGATATGATGATTTTGTCATTTTTCGCCTATGACGTCACTGTCAGTTAACTAGACTGCTAGAAAACTGTAGTGAAACCATCATGCAAGTTCTTAGCCCTGCAGTTCTCATGTGTGCGCCAAAGTCTTCTTAGACTCTTTTCTTGCAAATGAGTGCTCTGCCGGTGGTTGGTTGGTTAGAATCGATCGATCACGCAACGGCGCATGCCACTACCGGCTACCTTTTCGCTATAATCGCACTCTTGCTTGTGGCTCAAGCCCAAGCCGCGAAGCTGAAACTCTGCACAATACCACTCACAGATTGTGCAAAATTTTCGTGAATGTTGCGGAATTCCCGGAATTAAATCCCTGCAATTATTTCCTAAATTCATTTTTCGCATACTTTCGAAATTCTGCCTCTGAGGCTTCAGCCTGAAGCTAGCCACAAGCAGGAAAGCGATTTTAGCAAGAGTTGCAGTGCTACCGCTGCACCGAGGATCTAATAGTTGCACAGAGCAATGTAAACGGAAGCCTGTAGATCACTAAAACGATAAAACCTCACACAGCGTTTTCAACGCACTTTTCTCACGATGTACCAAAAATGATTCAAAATCATGATAATATCAGCGATAAACGAAAGCTATATTAATGGTAAGGATGAAAAAAAACTGCTCAGTTCTTTTAGTCTTCAATAGTTAGAACTTGATTCCAAAGCCTATTATTTGGAATTTACACCCGAATACATCTTCAAAAAAGAGCGTTATTATACAAAGATTTATCATATGTCTACTCCGTCACCAAGAATTACGGACATACTGTAAATCAAAAGATTCGTCTCATCAAGCTGAAGCCGAATCTTCTTGCGGATTTCCTATAAAGTTGGTCTAAAAGAAGTTGTAACTTGACCCCGCAAATCTCGCAAACATCGCGAATCCCGAAAATCCCGCAGTTTTGGCCAAATTCCACCGCTGCTACTGTATTGCTACCTCTACACAGCCCGAAATGGAAGAGCGCTTTAAATCTTTCGATTAGCAGTCCCAGTATATAAAGCTCACACGAGAGACACCACGCGAAGAATGGCTCTACCTTAACGCACAAATAACTTTACGGCGGAAACATGGTCACTGACGAAGAAGATGGAGAAACAACGCGGTGCTGCAGGAAGACGTTCAAAGGAAAATAATTGGCAGTCGCTTGATAGACATAAAGACAAACTCATGGTTACGTAGCGTGACAAAACTGGAAGATTTAGCAATTTGTGCAAAGAAAAGAATATGGGTCTATGCTTGGAAAGCCGCGAACAGAAATGAAACGAAATGATCAAGAGAGCTACTTGAATGCGACCGCCACAACAGCGCACAGTAGGAGGGCCGAAGATGAGATGGAGAGACGAATTTCAGAATAATTTTGGGACTTGCAACTGGCAAAAAGATGGATCAGTTTTGAGTGCCACATATTGTAAGAATACGAAAGGCAAATATATCATTCATCACTGCGTTTGTGTTTTCTTCCCTCAATGCTTTGATGTAAATGAGAAATAGTCACCAACCGATGTTATGAGTGATGGAAAAATGAGAGTCGAAAGCTAATCACTTCACAGTGCATCAGCAACTAACCGGCAACTACCGGTAGTAACATCAATAACATATGGCCGACCACTTTATTAGAATATTGAGACCTCTTTGCTATTTTCTGTATTGCTTGATAAAAGGGGGAAGTGAAGGCAAAGGACTTCTTACTATCAAAAGGATATTGTAAATAATGATTTTGTGACATGGGCCCGTAGTAAACCCCCCTTCAGGGGATCTGCTCTGAGGCGGACCTGAGTTGATCGTATGACGCCTCGGTCTAGCATCCCGCGAGCTATTGATCTAGATGCGGATCGCTTTTCGGGTATAAAAATCTTGCGCTCTATCAAAGAGGAAACACCTACACCTCTTGTGCAGGTTTGGTCAAACAGATACAATACCGCTTACATAATGTGCAAAATTTCCATTTTTTTATCCTCGCATGTGTCCCGCTTACGCAGGGTCTGCTTTCTTGTGAGATGTCTCCATGTTGTCCTATCTGAGGCAAGGTCTTCATCTATACCAAGTTCTCGCAGGTCGGCCTTGATTCTCGCGGTTTTTCTTCACGAATAGCGGGTGGTATCGTACTTACATAGTGAAACAGTAAAAAATTGAAGAAAAAGTAGTGTTGAGTGATTGTTCCGATTTGCTTGGATTTGGGGCGTGCAGAAATTAGAGGTTAGAAAAAATGACTTTTGTTGAAAAAAACAAAAACCATTTTTTTCTTCTTATCCTCAATGATAGAGTGCTCCTGCTGTTTCTCTTGTGCCTATTTTATTCCAGATGAAAAATACGGGTATCTCAAAGTCACATGCTCATGGAATCTCAAGTCACTAGCGACCAAACGCTAACAACTGTTATTGACAAATGGTAAGGTTTTACTTCATATTTATCGCTTTTATCACTAGAATTTACCAAACATACATTAATTCTGTAGAGTGACAGCTACATATTATAATGCACCTGAAAATCTTATATCTCCCATTTGAGCGCTGACGACAAATGATGTATAAAGCCGAGGCTCTCCTTTATAAGTTTAGTTATAACTCTGTTCGTAGCTGAACTTATTACTATTGTCATCAACAATAACGAGAAAAGCGTTAGCAGGTCACAAGAATGATGAACATCGTTTAAACATGTTCATCTACCAGAATAGGGATAGATGGACAGATAAGCCTCAATCCGAAGAGTCGACTTTTTTGAAAACATTATTTTCTTTGTCACAATAGCTGACTTATCATCTCGAGCTCGACAAAAACATGAATTAAAAGCATTCAATGGACCATCTTATATATAAAGCTGAATGTCTGCTTGTCTGTATGTCTGTCTGTCTGTCTGTATGTGTGTACGTATGTTCCGAATAGAAAATTCCATTTCTGAACCGATCCGGACCAAACTTGGCACACATACGCTACGGGCCCCGGCGGGTGTCATAGGCTACTCTTCGTCATCGATCGATATCGATTTTATCGATTTTTATCGATTATTTTGCTGAGTTCACCTACGGGGCTGGGAGTTGGCACAGGGGGGTAATCGAGCATGGGGATTCCGAATACAATATTGGTTTTCAGGATTATCGATTACTTTTATCGATTTTATCGATTTTTTTTGCAAAGTTTGAGCTACGGGGCTGGGAGTTTGCACAGGGGGGTAATCGAGCATGCTGATCATCCCCAAGGGGGGTGATCAGCATGCTCGATTACACCCCTATGCAAACTCCTAGCCCCGTAGCTCAAACTTTGCAAAAAAAATCGATAAAATCGATAAAAGTAATCGATAATCCTGAAAACCAATATTGTATTCGGAATCCCCATGCTCGATTACCCCCCTGTGCAAAATCCCAGCCTCGCATGTCAAAATTTACAAAAAACGATAAAATCAATAAAAGTAATCGATAATTCGAAAACTAATGCTGTATTCGGAATCGCCATGCCCACTTACCCCCTCTGCCAACTCCCAACCCCGTAGGTGAACTCTGCAAAAAATCGATAAAAATCGGTAAAATCGACATCGATCGATAACGAAAAGTGGACTGTGACATCCGCCGGGGCCCGAAGTGTATGTGTGCCAAGTTTGGTCCGGATACGGCGGAGCCGGGTAAGCCAGCTAGTAGTAAATAGAGAGAAAAATGAGGCCAGAAAAAGGCATGAATATCAGCAACTGGACGCTATGGAAATAATACTGTATATGCAAAGAGCTGGGGAAAATATGTGAGCAAGGGAAAACACACAAAAGTTGATCGAAGATTAATTCCAAGGTTTCAATCCTTTCAAACAAGAATTAAATTTTCTTTGGAATCAATTCGTGCTGTGTTGTGAGGGGTCGGATCAGAGCCAAGAAGCTACTAAACCATCTTATAGGTGATATCGGAAAGATTCGTGGCCTTGATTTTGTCTGACAAGGGAACGATCCCAACTCAAGGTGGCGAATTGGAATAAACCGCATACCATGCGTCTTGATGAGCTGATTCCAAATCTACCTTCCATATCTGCGACAACATTATCTGGAAGAAATTATGAAAAATTGAAAATGTGAAGTAACGGGGGTTTTGATGCATAATTTGCTTTGAATTCCAACTTGGAAGTGCACGACTAGCATCATATTGAGTGTACTGATTTCACGGAATGCTGAATGCAAATATGGAAGGTAGATTTGGAATCAGCTCATCAAGACGCATTTAATGATATGCGGATCATTCCAATTCGCCACCTTAAGTTGGGATCGTTCCCTTGTGAGAAGCTATGTGCATGTAATTGCCAAAGAATCCATTAGAAGAAAAGCTCTACAGGTTGAAGTTAGACGCCTGTTTCAATACGCAACGCAGTTCTTATAATCTTATGTACCTAAAGAATTTATGCATCCCTCCTCTGAATAGGATACATCTCAACAACGAGAAAGCTATGTTTTTTGTATGTGTTCATCCTGCATTGCATCTGGCAGAAGCACTGGTAAGTAGGGTAATGTGCACGCATGGTGAACTCAAGATGCGCTGAAAACTGATCATATGGAAGGAGATGTAAAAATGCATATAGTGTCGTAGCAGTGGAGTCTGCGGTAGTTTCTAGGAAGCATAGTTGCATTGGATTACAGTCTCATCAAATCCAGTGATGAGATTCTGCGGTACAGTAATGGTTTCCTAACTAAGTGGTTACCTAGCTTGCGAAAGATGAATTAAAGCGAATGAATTGCTTGAAAATTAGGCACTGGTGACTGCGCTCATTGGCGTGGTTGGTTTGAAAATGCGTATAAGATTGAGCTTTGATATTAGGTTGGCACATAAGTTTTGCAACTTTTCCCGTAACTTTTTTCCAATTTTATGTAGCAATCTCATTTTGTGGCATCATGTAGATCGTGATGTAAGCTGCAAGTCTGCGCCAGCCGTTTGATTTTTGACAACGTGATACAAAAAATCTAAACATTTTTTGAAAACTGCTGAAAATCGAGGTTTCACGATTTTTTGGCAATCATGAAGCCCTACGAAACCTGATTCAAACATATGGAAAAGCAATTACAGGCGGCATGTAGCTGGAAGTTGGCACATTGGAATCAGTGAATAAGAAATGAAATTTAAACGCAAATTAAGGTGGGTCGCCTTTGAAAAGTTGAACAAGTCAAATGCGTCAAGTTTTGAAGGCAATTTGTCAATAACTAAGCTGCGAAAAGTCAGAATTCCCTATAACTTTGCAGTATAAAGTAATCCTATGCGGTAAACACGAATATCATTTTCATTTGTTGCTAAAATGAAATTCATCTTTTGATCTCACGAACGAAGCCTTTTTATGCGAAACGGATCCCATTTTTGTGATCAGCATGTCAAATAAGCCCTATAGGCCAAGTCTCAGCAAAATCTGATGCATTCTAAAATTTCTCCCATAGTACCGTAAACCTACCGTAATCGTCACATAAGATGGTAAAATTCGGCAAAAATGTGTGCATTAGAAGCTTACATCATATTCCCTATATTGCCAAAAAATGAATGCACTACGTTCAAATAGACAAAAGTTATATAAAAAGTTGCATTACTTATGTGCCAACCTAATACTTAGAATAGTAAATCAAGATGTGATTATCAGGTTTCCCACTTGGGCCCGTGTTCGCAAAGTGCTTTTGAGAAAGAAGTTGCAAGCATAAGCATCTTTCAAAGCGAAAGAAATAAACTTATGGCCTTAAATCAATCGATACAGCCTTTCCATATGTCAAATGAAGAAATAGGGAGGCTGATAATATACTAGGCAGAAAGAATTTATTATATGGAGCAGCTGCTTCAATTTATTGTTGGAAAGGCTGTAACGATTGACTTTACGGTGTTTAGTTCAATTTTTACTCAAGCCATGCTCAAATTTTTTTCCCAAAGCGCCTCGCACATACGGAAGGCACTAGAAAAAGCGCTTCAAGCTCCACGGATGGTGTGCGATTCTGTGATAATCGGCCAGCTGGACTTCGTGATCCTTGCCTTTTAGATAATCGCTTGATGTTTGCTGTTATTCATCATGAAATCTCGCCACTCGCGCTTTCGACATCCTGATGGGAATTTACTCAAAAAGGAGAAAAAATGAAGGATTGAGATCTTTGATAAAATTAGAATTTTCATAAAATGAACTTGAACCCCTGTTTCCGCCATTCTTTTCCTCAGATGATATAAAAGAGTTTACGGATTTTTACGGTAATTCTTAATTCTGCGCTGTGCAGGCAGGAGTCAAACACATTCCAATTTATAGTTGAGGCAGCTGAAGGCCTGCTCACTTCTGCAATGACTTGCTAGGGTCAGCGGGTTACTTAGTGTGCATTGTTTCTTGTATTTCGGTGATTCAGTTAGCAAAAAATCTCTGACTTTCTTGGAAAGAAGTTTTGCAAAATCTCATATTTGACTTTGTACATCAGTATACAACTGCTGAGCCGCCACCATAGGCAACAGTAAGAAATTCCTTGGTGATGTGTATTCTACACTTTCATGTACTAAATGTTCTGCACAGTGATTTACAGCAACTAAAAACCCCGATCTTTACTTGTAACTATTACCCTGTTGATATGCTTGCTGAAAAGTGTTGCTTCAAAACAGTTGACAATTTCAAGGTAAATCTACCCATCACAAAAATTCTGTTAATCGGTTCTATAGCAACCATGAACGAATAGTCATGCGAACACACTGAAATTTGTAATCTTCTAGAAACGAAAATTTGCTCGATTTTCTTTCGAGCACTAGCCTAAGTAGAATTCGTTCACTGTCTTTGGGCGGCGGCTTTGATGGCAATGAAGTGTTTCGTCGTTACTCTTCTCTTCACTCAGGTGAACTTGAATCGTCAAAAGCCATGTTATCAAGGTATTTTGAATTACTAACACCAACCAACTTGATTTTAGGCGTTATGGACTTCACCCTGCGTTTTTGATAAAGTGGAGGAACTGCGTGCTAATGCTTGTAGAGCTGTTAGATCCATCAATGAAAACGAGTGTCTTGCTGAATGCTGTCGGGATTTCACGTGTGAAGGAATTTTAAATGAAAAGGTAAGTGCGGAGTATTGCAAATCAACAAATAGATATATTATAGCAAACTTTTTGCTTGAACGCTAAGAGCAGTCAGGCTCAAAAGTAGCAGCAATGTAAACCCCACGCCAAATTGTAGCCTGTGACTTAACCAATTACGCCAATGCGAGATCAGAATGAGTGGCCAAAATCAATAAATCAATTCACTCTCTTTGAGCACTTATGTGCTGCAGATTGCTGTAAGAATTTTACATTCAAAATACATACTCCCTCTCCCCCCTTCCCCTCCCGTTGACGATAAACAAAACCAAATGCTTAACTCTGTACTAGAAGATTTGGTGTTTGGACATGATTACGCAGTAAACAGTGATATGTGATGTATAAATGTGCTTTAACGCCAATGCTTCATCTTTTCAGCGATTTTCACAGGACAATCATATAAGTCTTTGCCGTCATGTGCATTATCAATACATGGCTTACATTAGAAAAATTGCAGAATTCCAACATTTGCTGGTTGTATCGCTCTGAAAAGGGGATATTTACATCCTTCGTCGTGACGAAGAGGAATCGATGTGCAAAAGATATGTAGACTTCAAGCTATAGTGGGGCAGGCAGTCAGTCGTTCTTACCTATTTATGCGCTTTAGAGAGTTCGGCAATTTGTAGAATAAAGCATTTATGTGTGTGACAATCTGAAAGAAGCATGATCATGCTACAGGGGAAACTAAAGATTATACACTTTTGGGTATTTCAAGAAAACTTTACCTACCATAGTTGTGACCTCATCCTAAACAGATTTTATGGGTTGAATAAAGTTTTCGACCTTGGCTGAGTATGCTTGATATGCGGTACCTGAATAGTATTGGAGGTATCAGAAAATAAGTGCAGTTTTTCCAAATAATAGTGTAGACTGATCGTCAATGTTTGCAGATTGTCAGATATATCACTTTGAACCAAAGTTTACATATGCCATTGAAGGGAAACCCAGAACAAGTGAGAACACTATAGTTCTGTTGCCACAGAAAAGAAATGTGAAACATCAATTCTTTTGTTGCGGTAAAAAATGGCTTCAGTATGGAGAATAATCAAATACTGATACGCTTGTAGTCATTCATCACAAAGCAAACAAGTAAGCTTGTTTCAGGTAACATCTAATACAGCTTTTCACTTTCCATATAAGTGTGTGCAACTTTCTTTAATTTTCCTTCAAGTCGCAAATTATAGACCAAATCATGCGTTTGGTTCAAAATTTCAAACTGCTAAGTTTTGAAGGATAATGGAAGTACGAGTATGAAGTCATGCGCCTGTTACGCCGCAGCAGGCGCATGACTTCATAATCCTCCAAACAAGCTCAATCCCTATCTATCCCAAAAAATATTTTGCGGCTGGACTTGACTGATTCAGTGGGGTGTTTGCCTTTTTTGTTTGTTTGTTTGTTGCTAGTTGTTCTGATGCTTCGTTTTTGTATTGGATGGGCACGACTTGTGCGTATTAAATGAATAAATAAATATTTAAATCAATAAATCAATAAATTCAGAAATGTGCGTGAAAGGCACCGCTCGATAAAGCAAAGCAATCTTTACAGGCTAACATACATCTTTTCACGTTTATTCTACAAAAAAGCTTGAAACCAGAATTCAAAAAGCTCTAAATGCGCAAAAAATCGAAAAAAGTCAGATTTCGGTCCAGAAATTTCCTATGGACCTCATGCGCGACCACATCTGATCTCATACTTAACCACATCCTACCTCATTCTCGGTCACATACTTTCGATATCAGACATTCTATTATACATAAATGTAAGCATACGTATTCGTAAGTTGTGAATTTTTCCTTGATTGGAAATTGCGAAAGCGAAAATCTTCGTGTTTTTCTCAGAGCAATGCTGAGTAGTTCTTACATATGTGTTTCTATATTACATGCCTCGTAAGTATAACTATGTATTTTTGAGTCGAAGCTCCAATTTTCGAGAAATGTGAGTTTTAGCACAAAAGCTCAAAAGGAAAAAGCTTTCAATCGTATTTTCGAAAATTAGAGCTTGGAGAAGCTAAAATACAGTAATGCGATATCACCTGAGCCTCTGATATAGAATTACTTATGTGGGTACGGCTCAGCAACTCTTCCAACTTTTCCTTTCCTAAGCAAAGAACCGAAAATTTTCGGTTCTTTGATTAGGAAAGGAAAAAATACAGTAACTGTGCATATAATTGTCTGATGTCAAAAGTTTGGATGTGCAAACTTTCCGTAGATCAAACTCAACAAAGTATATGTTATAGTTCGTAGTTTTTGCACATATCCTACTGTGTCTAGGAAATGCTATAGCAAGCAAATAGAAAATACCATTATTTTCTCGACTTAGTTACCAGCTTTTCAATATTTCTGCTCTGAATCGAAAGTTTTTTTTATTTTTATTTTTTTTATCCTCGCATGGGTCCCGCTTATGCAGGGTCTGCTTTCCTTGTCAGTTATCTCCATGTCTTCCTATTTGAGGTAAGGTCTTCATCTATTCCAAGTTCTCGCAGGTCGGCCTTGATTTTATCCATCCACCTCATCTTGGATCTACCTCTGGGTCTCTTGCCTGGTGCTTCCACCGCCAGGGCTAGCCTCATAATGTGGCTTTCCTCCCTTCTGCGCACGTGGCCGTACCATCGTAGTCTCTTTTCCTGCATTTTCTGGGCAATTGGGGCTATTTTCATTCGGGCTCTTATAGTGTCATTGCAGATGTGGTCTTTCAGTGTGACACCTAAGGTCCATCGTAGCATCCTTGTTTCCATGACACCGAGCTTGCGCTCCTCATTTCGCGTACATGGCCAGCACTCACTACCATAGAGGGCTGCTGGACGGATGACGGTCCGGTACAGTTGGGACTTGAGCTGTACTGGCATTCATCTGTCGCAGAGAACTCCCGTTAAGGATCTCCATTTCATCCATGCTGTGTTTATCCTGCCTGCGACTTCCTCTTGCAAGCCTTCCTCTGCTGAGATGTGACTGCCTAGGTACTTGAATGACGTTGCCTTCTTTAGCTCTTCACCATCGATACATATGGTTCCTGGAGTCTGTTTCCCCACTTCCATATACTCCGTCTTCTTGGTGTTGAGCTTCAGCCCATACAACTCTAACCTGTCTTTCCATTTCTGTACCTCGTCTTGCAACTCCTTTCTGGTGCTTCCTAGCAAGACCACATCATCTGCGTAGAGAAGTGTCCAAGGAGGTTCACGTCTGAGTGGTTCCATTATGGCGTTCATTACAGTGATGAAGAGCAAGGGAGAGAGGACTGACCCTTGATGTACTCCAACCTTGATGTGGAACTCTTTCGATTGCCCTGCAGCTGTTTGTACGTGACTTGAAGCGTTGTGGTAGATCAACTTTATCCACTGGACGTACTCTTCTGGAATCATGTGCTTTCGTAAGGCCCACCATATGACTTCATGGGGCACCTTATCGAAGGCTTTTTCCAAGTTCAGGAAGGCTGCGTGTAACTCCTTTTGCTTCTCTCTATGTTCCTCCATCATTATCCGAGCGGAGTGGATGGCGTCAATTGTACCTACTCCTTTCACAAATCCGCACTGATTTGGTGACAACTCTATGATATCACGAAGCCGCGTTTCGATTATCCGCTCGAAGATCTTTAGAGTGTGGCTCATCAGTCGGATTGGCCGGTAGGATGCACAGTCTGCGACGTCTCCTTTGTTCTTCCATATCGGAATCGTTGTACTAGTGTACCAATCACGAGGCAGACTCTTGCTTCTTATGATCTGATTGAGGAGGCCTGATAGCCATGAAGCCCCGGGTTGCCCACACACTTTCCAGAACTCACTTGGTATGTCATCTGGACCAGTCGCTTTGCCATTCTTCATTTTCGTTATAGCTAGCCATACCTCCTCTTTCGTAACTGGTGGTACTGGTCCATCTACGGGATCAGCTCTTGCGATGGAGTTGACGCTGCGGCTTGTGTTGGCCATCTCTTCGAAGTAGGTTCCCCATCTTTCAATGATGTCCGCCGGTGTTCTTAGCGTTTTACTAAGTTTGTCTTTGATGTGGAGGAAGTGATCCATATCCTTTGTGGACTCCGCCCTTCTTCTGGCTATTCGGTATAAGTCTCGTTCTCCCTCGCGAGACTCCAGTCTCTCGTAGAGCTGTTTCATGCACACCTGTTTTGCCTTCTTTACGGAAGCTTTCGCAGCGTGCTTGGCTTGTTGGTATGTCTGACGATCGGCTTCCGATTTTGACTGATGCCATCGCCTCGTATGCATCCCTTTTGCCCTTTATTACCGTTCGTACTTCATCGTTCCACCACCACGTTTCTCGATTGATCCTTTTCCTTCCTGGCTTTGTGCTACCCAGAGCCATGTGTGCCACTTGATGGACCCGCCCTTTCAAGCATACCCAGGTTTGCTCTGGGTTCTCTTGCAGGTTTGGGAGAATTGTTAGTAGTGCTTGCTTTGCCGCGTCGTCGGTTTGTAACTTCCACCATTTGATGCGTGTCCTGGTCTCTGTGGCTCTCCTGATGTGCTTAGCCATTGTTATTTTGATGTCGAGAAGCAGTGGTCTATGTTGAGGTATGCAGCTCTCATCGGGGATGACTTTGCAGTCTTTTACGTATTTGAGGTCACGCTGTCGTATAACCTAGAAGTCTATCTGTGTTCGTCGGTCACCACCTGCATATGTAACGAGGTGGTCATTCTTCTTGATATAGTATGTGTTCGCCAGGACCAGATCATGAGCTGAGGCGAATTCCAGAATGCGCTCACCTTCTTCATTGCATGTTCCATATCCATGGTTTCCGTGGCACTTACCAGCTCCTTCTCGCCTTTCCCCCACATATCCGTTGAGGTCCGCTCTTAGCAGGAGTGTCTCACCCAGCGGGATTGAGTTAATGTGGTCATCGAGCTCCTGCCAGAAGGCATCCTTTTCATCATCCTTGCACCCGACCTGTGGTGCGTAGGCGGTGACGACTCGTAGCACTTGTTTCCCTCTACCTTTACGCTCATTAGGCGATCGCTTATGCGTTCAACGGCAACGATGTTATTCCTCAGAGTTTCCGAGACAGCTATACCAACTCCATTTCTGGTGCTGCTGGAACCGTTGTAGAGAAGCTTATATCCATCTTCTATGTCTCGCAATTTTGCCCCGCTCCACTTCGTTTCTTGCAAGCAGGCTACATCGATCCGCCGTTTTTTCAGAAGATCTGCCACTTCTCGAGAACGAGAGGTGAGTGTACCCACATTGATAGTAGCTAGACGGAGAGCCTGCGATGCCTTGAATCGTTGCCTATGGTGAACTAGCCGCTTTAGCCGTCCCCGTTCACCTTGCTGAGACGGTAACCCTCGCCCACTATTCGCATTCGTCGGGCTCGAATGCGAATAGTGGGCGTCGCTAATAGTCGCTTCCGGGGGACGCCCTAGCCTTAAATCGAGTTACTATATGAGACAGTCCGCATTGTTTGATGCGATGGGGTGTTTCTCAGCCGGCTTCTTTGGAAGGGCAGCCTGACGCTGGAATTGTGAGCAGACTTTTGCCGCAGAAATTAGGCTCAGGGTGGAATCGAACCCGTGACCTTCAGCACGGCAATGTTACGTAGAGCACTAACCACTAGACTAACTCTGCCGTTGCTTTGAATCGAAAGTGATTTTGAAAAATCGTCTCAATTCTTCAAAACGCCTCTTACAATTTTTTGAAGTGGAGCAGCAAAAGACTGCTTGAATGATAGGCGAAAGTTATATGTTGGCCACCTGTATGGAAAGTATGCGATGTCATCCGGGTGTTGAAAGGAAATTCTTGTGAAGAAAACATATTGGTCCGTAGCAAACCCCCATCAGGGCATCTCTCTTGAGGCGGACCGAAGGTGATTCCAAAGGGAAGGCCATTGAAAAACGCTTGTTCTCGCCGTTGTCAAGCTCTCAAATGTGGATTTTCATGATTAGCGTATTGAATAACCCCAGGTAAACGAAAATTTGACTAGGTTGAAATCTGCGAAGCCACTGTCTTTAAACCTAAATATGCAACTTTCACTCCTTTTTGGGTTTTTCAGACGACTTATCTCGCAGTGTACGTTGGAATTGCCTACCGCGATTTGATAACATGAGAAAGTGGTTTTCTGCATACTACGAATCTGAGCTTTAGCCAGCTCCCGCACGTCCAAACACCAATAAATTTTGACCTCTAAAATGGTGCAATCACGATCCACATTTGTGCGTGAAAAAGGCGTCTGTGGTGTCAGACTGAAAGTGTAATGCGTGTAAAATCATTGGCGCAAGTTGTGTTGTGTGTATTGTATGTGATGACTTATGAGCACAAAAATTGTCAAACCAACAGTACTGAAGCAAACCAATATCAGGCCAAAACAATACCGCTTTTGCGTCCTTACTGTACCAATACGAAAGAGCGTCCGCTATTTGTATGTCCAAGTGAATATAGGAATATTCCTTTCTTGGAAAGTAGATGCACTTTGTAATCCATGTCACTATTCTTGGATTATCTTACAGAAGTACCGTCCAGAAGACGGAACAGCGATTTTTACAAAAATGTTTGTTCGTCCCACTTTTCGAGTATTTTCGAAAATCTCCCTAGGCGCAGCGGCTCCTTTCTCCATTTCTTTTCATTATTACAACCGTTTTAATACCGTAAGTGGTGCGACATGATCTGCAAAAAAAGCGGTCCTTATTCACACATGCTATATCTTGATGACTTTATCTATATCTCTTTAAATTGTTCCATAGAGTTCGGGGATTTGATGAAAAACAGGTTGTCACAATGACAGAGTAAAGACTGCAACGCAGATCTCAATTGGTATGCGATCATCAATTGGTATGCGTAGTATTCCATAGCAGAACCTCTTTTGTTTGTAAGCGTGCTTGTTTCAGGATCAACTTGTTTTATATTGAAGTGATTCTCATCTTGTTAGGCCCAAAAACTAAGTGGGTATGTTAGTGCATCATAAGACGAGTGCTTTTCAGGTATGCATCGTGAAGCATCGCTTCTTCTCTGAATGACTATATCGCGTCTATCGTATTCATCTCCTACTTGAACTACTGTCACTTCGTTGCCACTTGGTACGTATAGCGCCTTTCATGGTCGTTAGTCGGCCTCTTCACCGCATGTACGATCACCTTGCAGTCATCTGCGGCACTGTTTCCGGAGCAGTATTGAAAGCATGTACCAGACCAGTGTGTTGATGCAACATGCTTTGCGAATTGGAAACTATGTCAATCCTTGTGCCGGGTACGAGTGGCGGTCCCAGGATTTAGGTCCGGGGAGGGGGGGGGGGGGTAAGGATTTTTTAATGGAGGTCCGTGCATTAACCACGCACTCCAAAAAAATTTTCGGAGTGATTCTCAGAAACACATGAAATCTAAAGGGGCGTGGTGCCACGCCCCCGAAAAAAAATTTTTTATAAGGATAACTTACATTTTTAAAAATTTTCAAAAGTTACTTCAATTGATTACGAGAGTAAACAAGTCACTTGCACATTTTTATAATCCGTGTAAGTAAATTTCAAAAATTCTGTGACCCATTCTCAGGGGGGGCTCTCTTGGACCGCCAATGCCAAGTACCTGTAGCTGCTCATCAGACACAAAGTGAAGCTGTGAAAACTGCGGAGATCGATCAAGGGCAGCAGTAGCGAGCCGATTCTGTGGTAAATTTGTCCTTACGCTTTGCACTTTGAAGGAGGGCATAAAACTATCCTCGACAATTGTTGCACTTCACCCAAAGGATGTCATTTGGAACCACGAATTGTATTTCCTGATATGTTGAAGGAAATTCTTTGATTCGACTGTAGTCAACTCCATCTATGACATTAGTGGTTTACGAGGAATTCCAGCCGTGGCAGCTTGACTTTGCCATTTGAGCAGCACATTCCTGGGGATTCTGCTGCAAATTTTCCGGCCTGGCAATATCCACAGATCTTATCCATCACTCCAATGACCACTTTCGGATAGGCAGAATATCCTGATGAGGATTGTACCCTATTTTCAGGTGTATAAGCCGCACCCTTTTCACTCTAAAGGCGCACACGTCAAAAGACTGCCTGTTACGATGGGGCGCGCTAAGTGAGAGCAATTTGCGAGAAAGCGACCGCTTCGCGAGGAACATGCGCAGCGGCACGCCTGGATCTGCTCGCGTTTAGAGCAAAAAGGGTGCGGCTTATACACCTGAAAATAGGGTAGTTGAAACCTGCCAGTCTTGAATTTGCCCATCTGCGTGGTCGTCGGGCTTGCGCTCATCGTTGTTGCTCAGAAGCTATGCGCGATTGGTATTGCTCAGACGTTTCTAATGCGCGCGATTGTCTAAGTCTAAAAGAATCAACTTTCAATCTTTCCTGCAAAATCAACGTTGCTCTTGCGTTACAGTAGCTCGAAACGCAGCAACTCGTAAGCGATTACTTTCATTCCTTTTTTCTCGATCCTTAGGGGTCTCTGAGGCTCTTTTATTCGCAATCCGTAGACGGTTCCGTTCGAGTCTCTCTTGATGGTGCTCAGATGTTTCCTCAGCCTTAGCTCTCTGTGTCTTCGACGATTATCTTCAAACCGCGTCTCACGTTCTTCCGTTGTTTAGGAGCCTCACACGATTAGCCTCGAGGCGCCTTGCACGCTTCTCCGAGGTCTCCCTTCCCTTGTCTCTGTCATCCGCTTCGCGTTAGGACCAACCCTTCCAATGTAAAATCTCTTGGGTGGCATGGGATGCTGTGAAAAATCTTCATCTAATAGTTGCTTTCCGGTAAAAGGGACATACCTCTTTGTACGATAAGTTTGGCTTACAAGTTTTACCAGTTTCGGATCAGCTTTTGCTCCTATGAATAAAGGAAGCTGAACTTGAACGATACAGGGCGGAGGAGCGGACAACGGAGTTACATGGAATAAGAAGTAAGATTACAACAAATATGCTCTGTTTGAAAAACACTGAACCACTTTGCTATTGGATTTACAATTTATGGTCCCAATCTCTTCCTGTCAAAAAACCATGGCCCGTGGTAAACCCCAATTCACTTCAGATGATCTCAACTGAGGAGCTGAGTTGAGGTATTTGAGATAAACTGACTAGCGGTCACTCTCACATGCTTAAGAATGCAACCTGATCTGAAGGGTTAGCGTCAAGGCATGTGCCGCGATGAATTCACCTGAAGTCTGTTAGAGCAGCCTCGATTTTGAGATTAATTGATCGAAATAGTGTGCAAAAGATGAGACGCAGAGAAAAATCCCCTAAGTTGCTTGTGAGTAACTTACGGGACATCGTACTTGACGTATTGCTGCAGCACAAGAACGCGCAAAACTGCACGATACCGGTGCCCAAAAAAGAAAAGATCAATGAACAGCTGATTTCGACAAAAAACAGAAAAATAGGTTTTTTCCTTTTTGCAGAGTTTGCTTAGGTTTTTTCTACAAAAGCTACTCAGAGCGACCGTCTCTTTATTTATTTCCATTCGATTTTGTCCTTACTTCCTCAATTTTTGATGAAATTTTGGTTAAAAAAACGCAGTTTTGTTTTGTGCATTCATTTGGTTTATGGATTCCTTGATAGCGGCCGTCATCGATTTTCTTCGATAGTGGCATGCAATACCGCTCACAAAATGTGCAAAACTTCCGTGAATATCGCGAAATTCCGAAAATACCGCGAAATTCCTGAAAATTCGCGAAACTTCGCGAACTTTCCGAAATTTCGCGGAATTCCGGGAATTTCGCGGAATTTTCGGAATTTTGCGACATTTATGGAAATTTTGCACATTATGTGAGCGGTATTGTATCTGGCTGATAAACTGATGAATCCGTAATTTTTTCATCTGCTGCTATGAACATTAGAAACGACTTGTGAATGTTTTCATTCAAACCTTCATGCTGAAGTGATCTATAAGCTTTTCCACAGTTATGACAATACCATGCAGTTATGACAGTGGAATGTGAAAATTTTCGGCGAATTCGGCGATGTCGGCGAATTCGCCAAAATCGTCGAAAAACTTAAAGTCTCCGACTTCGCCGACATCGCCGAGAATTTTCACATTCCAAAGTCATAACTGTTCGAATGCATGTATGAAGCAAATTTGATAATTTTCGCTTACATGGATTACTCAACGTGCTAACAACATTTCTTACATTGTTTTGCTGCTGGTGACACATTATAGAATAGAATAGCCAAATTACACGACTTTGAATTTGAATGGCAATTCATGAGAAGGCGATTTTGTAACATCTGACAATCTGACAAACAATTCAAATAAAGATCTGTGCTAAGCATGGTCCGATAGAGATGTTCACAAAGTTTTCAATCCACAAAAATTTGCAGACAATTTCCGCAACAGGTAGGGGAAAATTGCAGGCGAAGTTGCGATCTTGATTGGTTCACTACTTCTATCTCACTTTAGCTTCACTGTAAGACTCTCTAGTGCAAAATAAATAGGATTTTTGTAATGATCGGGACCAAAAACCACTATGAGCGAAGTTTCCGGTCAATCCGAGAACCTCAATATTTTGACCAATCTTGCGCCGAGGCTAAGAGTGAGGAGCGAGCACGTTATATCAGTGTGTATTGCTTCTAAGAAGCTGGAAAAATTTGGGATGTATAGGTATGAGAAAGGTGTCTAACGTAATTTTTGGAGGAATTACGGGGCAACTTTGTGAGGGCCGATTTTACGGCCTGAGCATGCATGTTGGTGGATAACTCTGCGAATATTACAGATATAAGGCTGGAGTTTGTTTTATTGGACAGATCTCTAAAAATATGATTTTTAAAGAGAAGGTCGTAGAATAACAAGTTTCCAATAAAAGTGCCTAATTGACAGCTGTACTTGGGAAATCTGTCAATAAAAGCGAGTTTGCGCCCTTATATCTCTGCAAGTTGTAGGGTTGGGGTAATCTCATTTGGTCATGATATGTACTTTTGTTAGCTCTATTTTTCTAGGGGTAGATCATGGCTGTAGCTCCACCGTAGGAGGCGCTATATAAAGGCGATGATGCATATTTTGAATTTTATCTTCGTGGAGAGTAAGGATAGCAGGCTGGGATAGCCACTCTTCAGTTTAATTTTAAGGGGGACACCACATATAATTCGGAGAAAATGCAGGGGCTCCGCCTGTGGGAGCCCATCTATAAACTTTCCCGGAAGTTCTTTAGTTAGGGTCTCGCATTTTCTCACTTTTCTCCCCCCTCATTTTTTCCCCTCTCTTTATTTCTGCAGCGCGTGTGATAGTTACCCGCGGCCATGGTTAGGGGTTTGAAAACGGCTAGAAAGGGGGTAAATTGGGCTAGAAAAACGCGATTTTCGCTTATTTGCCTTATTTTTCCTTAATTTTTCTTATTTTCTTCAATTTTGATCGTGATGTGGGGTATAAAGTGGACGGAGCTTGCTTGGAGAAGTTTCAGCTGTATAAAAGCACTGGAAATGAGCTTATTATGGAGTTTTTCGAATTTTTCGTAGTTTTTCGATAATTTTACCGCTTTCCGAAGTTTCGAAACCTCCAGAATATCGATTTTATCGATATTTGTCAATTTTCGGGATTTCGGAACCCTCAGAATATCGATTTTGTCGATTTTCGGGGTTTCGCAACCTTTAAAATATCGATCGTATCGATTTTTGAGGACTTGGTGGTTCACTAACCTCCAAAATATCGTTTTTTTCGCTTTTTAGCTGTGAACTGTAAGCCCCGCCCACTTATGATATTACTATACAATACCGCTCACATAATGTGCAAAATTTCCATAAATGTCGCAAAATTCCGAAAATTCCGCGAAATTTCGAAAGGTTCGCGACGTTTCGCGAAATTTCAGGAATTTCGCGGAATTTTCGGAATTTCGCGATATTTACGGAAATTTGGCACATTTTGTGAGCGGTATTGTACCTGTTTGACCAAACCTGCACAAGAGGTGTAGGTGTTTCCTCTTTGATAGCGCGCAAGATTTTTATGCCCGAAAAGCGATCCGCATCTAGATCAATAGCTCGCGGGATGCTAGACCGAGGCGCCATACGATCAACTCAGGTCCGTCTCAGAGCAGATCCCCCGAAGGGGGGTTTATTACGGGCCCATGTCACAAAGTCATTATTTACAATATCCTTTTGAAAGTAAGAAGTCCTCTGCCTTCACTTCCCTTTTTTATCAAGCAACTAGCTGGCATACCCGGCACCGACCGGCCCTGTCATAACACTATGTCAAAGGTCACCATCCCTATTCCCGTACAAACCTTTCCCTGTGCCCACGTTTACTTGCCGATTCCCTATCGCCCGTATTGTTTTCGCAGTCAGCATGCCTCCCCACTTACCCCCTGTGATTCCCAGCCCCCCGGAGATCAGCTCAGCAGAAAAGTCGGTGAAATCGATGAAAGATGCAGATAATTCTGAAAAACTGATATTGTACTCGTAATCAGCATGCTCGATTACCCCCTGTGCCAACTCCCACTTCGTATATTAACTTTGCAAAAAATCAATAATAACCGATAAAATCGATAAATATCGACGTTGAAAAGCAGCCTATCACCCGCCGTGTTCCGAAGTGTGTGTGTGCCAAGTTTGTTCCGGATCCGTTCAGAAATGAAAATTTCTATTCGGAACCTACGTACAGACAGACATAGCTGCGGTCCCCGGTCCCGCCCGGGCCGAGGGTCCAAAATGGCCCAGCATAGTGTGTGCTTCAAGATGTTTGCTTACCATTCCTCCACTTCCTTCAGTTCATATTTTCTGTTCCTCTCGCTCCAGCTCCGAGTCAGTTCCACCACTCGTGTATATCCATAGTGAATTTGTCTTCCTTCTTGACCGGCTCGCTTCGTGACACCGCATGCTCCTCACCGCAGAATGTAAATGATCTCTACCACCCCTTATTACTTAACTTGAAGAAATGAATGATATAGCTTTCATTTGCCTAGACTTTAGTAAACAAAATCAAGCAATCGATAGAAAGACCCAACGAGTCACCGCGAAAAGTAGCCTATGACCTGCGCCGTGGCTTATTTATATGGGAGCAAAACTCAGCTCAAATAGTCTATTCATTAAGATTTCTATAAAACACAAACATCTTTAGCAACTTACACACAAACTTTGAGTTTTATATATGTACCAGTGCTTTACCTCTGCTTCGCAGAGGCTCGCACTGGCCCTACTGTCTGTATGCCTTACTCATTCTCGCACAATAATGACATTGGAACTCACCGTGCTATGCGGACTATCACGAATGATTTGTAAACAACTATTCATTCCAAAAGCTTTTCCAAATGAGATCGGTAATTTCGCATGAAAACTTTTCTCGGAAGAACAAATGCAAATTTGTATCGGTTTTTGGACTTTTCATGGCTTGATAATCGCCATAAGATGCCATAATCACCGTGGGCTACATATCTGTGCAAGAATCTTCTTAAACGATCGGGAAACAAACGTAAAATCTTGGCAAATTGAACACTTACGCAACCAATCCTTTTTGGCGTCGTTTTCGCAAAGTAATGAACTTTAGTTTGATTTTTTGGCTAAAGTTCCTGGCTTGCACATTAACTTGTTAAACATATCCGTGAATTTGCAAATAGTTGCGCTACAGACTCAATTTTACTGGCCAAAAGCCAAGTGGATCCGGTTGACGCGCATTTTTTGAGGGATCCACACAACGAATCCGCTCGCGCTTTTGTATAGTAGACTCCCATGTTGGTAGCAGGCGCTGTGCAAAATTTGGGCTCAGGAGGTTGGCTGGAACACGTTCTACGAATTCCGTGACAGACAGACAGACTTACACACACACAAAAACACGTAAACATCCTTAGCCCGTTATTATAAGTTGCCAGTGCATCACCTCCGCTTCGCGGAGGTTCGCACTGGCACGCCTATCCGTATGCCTTTCTCATGTTCGCATAATGATGACTATGAAACTTACCGCGCGATGCTGAACATCACAAATGAATTGTAAACAACTGCTCATTCTCAAAGCATCTCCACGTAATATCGGTAATTTTGAGAAAGAAATCTTTTTTGCAAAGGAACACCTGCGAATTCGAATGAATTACCGAATTTATTTTGGCTTGGTAGTCGTCATAAGGATAGTAGTCACTTTGGGCTACATTTCCGTGCAAAAATCTTTTCAAATTTGAAGTTACAACCTTGCCAAATCGACTATCTACGCGATCACCACTTTTTGGCGCTTTTTCGCAGAAAAGCAAACTTTTTGAGCACTTTTTGGGTTAGAATTCATGAGGCGCAGATTTACTTGTCAGGCAAATCATGGCTTTGCAAAAAATTCAAATGTGGACTCAGTTTTGCCTGCGTAGAGCCGTGTGGATCCGCTTGACGCACAATTTTTGCAACATCAACGCAACGGATCCGTACGAAATTTTGCATGATGGGCCTGGCAAGGTGCTATGACCAAAACTTCAGCTCAAGACATTTGCTGGAACTCGCTGTATGAATTTCGTGACAGACAGACGTACACACAGACACACAGACAAACAGACGTAAACAACCCTTAGCCCGTTATTATTAAGTCATAGATAGATACAGAAAATAGCAAAGAGGTCTCAATATTCTAATAAAGTGGTCGGCCATATGTTTTTGATGTTACTACCGGTAGTTGCCGGTTAGTTGCTGATGCACTGTGAAGTGATTAGCTTTCGACTCTCATTTTTCCATCACTCATAACATCGGTTGGTGACTATTTCTCATTTACATCAAAGCATTGAGGGAAGAAAACACAAACGCAGTGATGAATGATATATTTGCCTTTCGTATTCTTACAATATGTGGCACTCAAAACTGATCCATCTTTTTGCCAGTTGCAAGTCCCAAAATTATTCTGAAATTCGTCTCTCCATCTCATCTTCGGCCCTCCTACTGTGCGCTGTTGTGGCGGTCGCATTCAAGTAGCTCTCTTGATCATTTCGTTTCATTTCTGTTCGCGGCTTTCCAAGCATAGACCCATATTCTTTTCTTTGCACAAATTGCTAAATCTTTCAGTTTTGTCACGCTACGTAACCATGAGTTTGTCTTTATGTCTATCAAGCGACTGCCAATTATTTTCCTTTGAACGTCTTCCTGCAGCACCGCGTTGTTTCTCCATCTTCTTCGTCAGTGACCATGTTTCCGCCGTAAAGTTATTTGTGCGTTAAGGTAAGAGAGCCATTCTTCGCGTGGTGTCTCTCGTGTGAGCTTTATATACTGGGACTGCTAATCGAAAGATTTAAAGCGCTCTTCCATTTCGGGCTGTGTAGAGGTAGCAATACAGTAGCAGCGGTGGAATTTGGCCAAAACTGCGGGATTTTCGGGATTCGCGATGTTTGCGAGATTTGCGGGGTCAAGTTACAACTTCTTTTAGACCAACTTTATAGGAAATCCGCAAGAAGATTCGGCTTCAGCTTGATGAGACGAATCTTTTGATTTACAGTATGTCCGTGATTCTTGGTGACGGAGTAGACATATGATAAATCTTTGTATAATAACGCTCTTTTTTGAAGATGTATTCGGGTGTAAATTCCAAATAATAGGCTTTGGAATCAAGTTCTAACTATTGAAGACTGAAAGAACTGAGTAGCTTTTTTTTCATCCTTACCATTAATATAGCTTTCGTTTATCGCTGATATTATCATGATTTTGAATCATTTTTGGTACATCGTGAGAAAAGTGCGTTGAAAACGCTGTGTGAGGTTTTATCGTTTTAGTGATCTACAGGCTTCCGTTTACATTGCTCTGTGCAACTATTAGATCCTCGGTGCAGCGGTAGCACTGCAACTCTTGCTAAAATCGCTTTCCTGCTTGTGGCTAGCTTCAGGCTGAAGCCTCAGAGGCAGAATTTCGAAAGTATGCGAAAAATGAATTTAGGAAATAATTGCAGGGATTTAATTCCGGGAATTCCGCAACATTCACGAAAATTTTGCACAATCTGTGAGTGGTATTGTGCAGAGTTTCAGCTTCGCGGCTTGGGCTTGAGCCACAAGCAAGAGTGCGATTATAGCGAAAAGGTAGCCGGTAGTGGCATGCGCCGTTGCGTGATCGATCGATTCTAACCAACCAACCACCGGCAGAGCACTCATTTGCAAGAAAAGAGTCTAAGAAGACTTTGGCGCACACATGAGAACTGCAGGGCTAAGAACTTGCATGATGGTTTCACTACAGTTTTCTAGCAGTCTAGTTAACTGACAGTGACGTCATAGGCAAAAAATGACAAAATCATCATATCATTGGTAAGAATAGATAAAAATGCACCCGTTTTTGCAGGTACCTATCGTCGTTTCCCCGAAATAAATGGGGTGTGTCGCTGCACAAGTCCGCAAGTGTACGTAGTTGATACGGTATTAGCCGCGGCGCATAATCGATAACGCCGAACAGCTGATGATTTTCCGACGCTGCAGCGATTTTCTTTGCTTAATCATGCTTTTTTTCAGGTTGCTAAAGGTGAGTCTTTATCATTCATTCACGCTTGTTTCATTGTGTAATTAGTTTTGGCGCATTATTGGTGCGGATGTTGCACTCTGCGTGCATCATGCGTGCTTTCACTTCTTTTTTTTTTTACTCATATGTCGTTTTTAGCAGATTTTCTCTTACTACTTCGTTGAATTTGATAGCATTATGCTTACCTCTCTTCCCTGTTCATGTTGTTTTGTTCAGGTTCCAGGTTTGTGATCGAAGGTGAGGCTCACTTCCGATCATAAACCTGGAACCTGAACAAAACAACATGAACAGGAAACATAGGTAAGCATAATGAAGTGATAAACGATGAATTAACAAAAGGAAATTTACTGAACACAACAAACAAGTAAAAAAAGAAGTGAAAGCACGCATTATGCAATATGCACGCAGAGTGCAATATAGGCACCAACAATGCGCCAAAACTGAGAAAATAATGTAAATAAGTGTAAATGAACACTCACGACTCACCTTTAGCAACATTCATCGAAATCTGAAAAAAAAAAGCATGATTCAGCATTAAAAACCCACCGATCGCTGCAGCGCCGGAAAATCATCAGCTGTTCTGCGCTATCAATTATGCGCCGCGGCTAATACCGTATCAACTACGTACACTTGCGAACTTGTGCAGCGACGCGCCCCATCTATCTCGGGAAAACGACGATATTAAGAATAGAAAAAGACGAGCATTGCAAGGACAAGCTTTTGCGTCCTTTGAAAATTAGAAAAAAGGCATAAAGTACTGACTTGATATCGCGGAGTTACCGCAAAAAATGCACGTACATACGCCTATCCACAATTTTTAAGAACTTGCATCTATGCATTTGGGTGAGTTTGCAGTAATCAGCGCTTACTGTTTCATTTGAAATTTGATCGTAGAGCTGATTATTAGAGCACAACCAATCAATGTGATTACTGACGTCGTCGAAGCAAATTTTCGATGCAATCTATTAGCAATCGCTAAGAAGCTTGCTGTAAATGGTTCTCAATGACACTAAACAGATGATCTAATAATTGTTCTTTTTTTGCATCACTGAAAAACACCACTTAGTTCGTCTGGATAAAAGTACTGTCATCAAATCAAGGATTTACTTCAGAAATCATAATTGGCTTAAAATCTGGCTGAGAAAAAAAACGTTTCGAAACGTTCGCCATAACCGAATATTCTATTTAGATAAAGATGAGCAGAATGGAGTATCGAATCATGAAGCATACGGAAACGCATGATTTATGATTTAATGGCCCTAAAGAAATGAAAATTATGAGTGCTAAAAGAAGTTAGTACTCGTTTTTGTAGAGCAAAAAGCCAAATTTTTTACTGTCTCTGGTGTGAGTTCAAAACAAGCATCATGCGATATAATTATGGCGTTGTCTTATATTTACATGTTTAAACATAAGTTCACAGCGTCTTATCGAAATGTCGCAAATTTGGACAGGAATGAATTTTGGATGTTCATTCATCAAGCCTAGAGCGAATTAAGTATTTGCATCTGCGATACTCCATTTGGAAAACAAGCAATTTTTTGATTTCAACTTTTCGGTAAAAAAGTAATCTTGAGCACAATTTCATAAAAAAACCATTTGATTTTGAGCACTGCAAAATTCAATTAATGGCCATGCGTTGGGGTAATTTGATGATTGTTGTATGATTAAACAAAGACTTCTCCATCCGACTGGCAAAATCATCTGAAAGCTTCGAAAGCATCATAAGATTGTCATTCGAGACACTTGGTCACAAGCAACGGACACACCTTAGTCACGAATTGCGGGCTGGTTCAAGGATTAATACAATTTTTTGTTACAGTAACTGTCAGGAGATTTTCTTTACCTTAATCTTCAAAAGCTGATTACAGATAAGCGATTGAAAGAAGTACTCGCATGACTGATGCAGGGCTTTATTTATAAGCGTATAAAAAGAAATCGTGTCTTGTTGGTCATACGCTCTCGATTTCTCGCTTCAAATGTTGTAAGGCTTGCCTTCCACAAATATTCCTATCGAGGCCACGGGTGTAGGCCCTCAGCAGAAGCCATTACGGTCAACATAACATAACCTATTTTGCCGCCTACACAATGCTGAGAAAAGACATTATGTGATAGGTAAAACAAAATTGTTGACCTTTCGTTTTCTGGTATCTTAGTACAGCCTTTATTCAAAAGGTGCATTTCTATATAGCTTTTAGAGTTAACAATGAATTTCTCTCTTTTCACAATCCTGCTTTGCTTCTTGGCCAGCACAGAGGCACTCACGTGTGAATCTCACGATCCTCTATTGGGCAAGGCAGCTTCGCTTCATGCAGAGTCGAGGTAAACGCTTTGAGAGCTTGCAGATTGTAGTACAAAAGTTCTTGCATGTAATGCAAGAATTCTGACACTTGAGTGTTCATTGGAACAACTTTCTCTTCAACTTCCCCTCTCTTCTTTGCTAGATTCCGAAAGAACAAAAGGGTCCCGGCTTTTAACAAAAACCATGATCAAATAGCTGCGCAGTTGGTGTGATTAAGAGGAAAATAGTGAAATCAAAGCGGCAAAGGCGTATTTCGCTTTTCGCTTCATAGAGTAGTTGCCACTTTCGTCCCAGCTCTGGTTCACATTTCTAGCAGTTTTAAATTTTATGCATTAACTTCTATCACTGCTGTATTTGCGAGCTAAAAAGTACCTCAAATGCTTTTGTGAAGCGCATAATTAACTTTTTCAGACGGGTTCAAAATTCCAGTAAAGCAAATGCTTCGGAATGTAAGAAGCTATAAATTTCTCAAAATGGCGCTGACACATTTTTGAGCGAACCATTTTCACGGAAGCGTTTTTGAAAGAATATCGGACTGTGATTGGAATATCATACTACGCCTGGCATGTACATCTCACTTCTAATGGTTTCTGCAACTCACAGTACTTTCCGTGAATTGAAGAAACGGCAGACGTAGGTATCATGTGGAACAAATTCAGTGACATAGATTTTACCAAAGGTATCCGCATCTAGAAAATATTCGGCTACTGCAATATAAAGGGAGTCAATTAGTTAAAAGATGTCATGTGCTCATAAATATTGAATCAGTTGAAGAGTTTTTTTCAATTCACTTTTGCACTTTCACACCACACTTCAATCAATCTTGCTGTCGTCCCCTCCCCGGTGTACGTTGGGCGAAGCATTGGCAGACATCTGAACCCGTTGGGGAACTTATTCACCCTCTACTACAAGTTGTTCTTTGTAATCTCTCGCTACACTCTGCCAATGACAACAGATATATCCGTGGCAGTTTAGAGAGTAGAAAGAACTACGCTTTGCAGTAGAGATTTGATGAGTTACCAACGCGTTCGGATGTCTGCAAACGCTCCGCTCAACGTACACCGGGGATGCAACGAAGCGGTATTTATCAATACCCTAATTAGGAACGGAATTCCTGTGCAGGTAACAGCCCGTACAAACGCGAGCACTGACGCCCGCGATACACGAAGCCAAGCTGGTAATCGGGCTCCTGCGTATTGGCGAATATGGTCTGATCTGGCAAGTTTGGCCTTGTCGGGCACGACATCAGGCACCTGTCGAGATCGGGCTCTGCTGCCCGACAGCCGTGCCCGACATGGCCAAACTTGCCAGATCAGATAATATTCGCCAATAGGCAAAAGCCCGATCACCATCTTGGCTTCTTGTATCGCGGGCGTCAGTGCTCGCGTTTGTACAGGCTGTTATCTGTACAGAAATTCCGTTCCTAATTAGGGGATTGATAAATACCGCCCTTAGTATCGTTGCATCCCGGTGTAGATCGGACCAGACTCTGAAGTTTGGTTAATCACGGGATTGGCGCTCTCGCCTGTTCGGGCACTCGTTAATAATGGGCCCGAACTGCGAGTTGGAGATTGATAAATAAATCATCCAAATCTATGAAATCACTGGAGCTCTAATGCAATATATGCTTGCTATGAGATCCAACTTACGAGTGCATGACTAACAAGATATTTAATGTACTGATTTCAAGGGATGCTCACGTTCACCGGGAACATAGGAGGTGTTTTTGAACAACTAGTTCTTGAGGATGTGGCGCTAAATGCTTGCAAAATTTGAACCTTTAAAGGCATATAATTCTTTCCATAATCCGGTATCGCAGATAAGGAAGCTAGGCTTGGATCAAGGCAAACTTTTGTGTACTGCTTCCAAGCAACTTTTTTGATGGAGGAATTTTGATTGAAAAGATTATTGACATAAGACATTATTAGAAACTCCCCAACCTTAATTACTATCTGATCATCCTCTTTTTCAAATCCTTCTGTGCATAAGCGTGGCCAGGCAAAATTGACCAGAAATTGCTAAGCTTAGCTGTGGCTTAAAACAACTTAATTAGTAGGCTATAGTTTTGCAGAGAAGGAAAAATATTAGCAACTGAGAGCCTTCGGGTAGAACATGATCAAAGCAAGCTTTGTTCGATTCTTCTCTGAAAAGGCAATTACCGATATTTTTTGTTTCAGAGAAAAAATGCTGATGAATAGACAGTTGAACAAGCGAAAAAGTTGACGACAGAGTTGTGCATATTATGCACAATTTTATGAGGTTTTATTTTTGACAATTTAATTTAATTTCCCTTGCACTCAGAAGATCACTTGTTTGGGTAGAGGATTATATGTCGCCAAAAGTGTGAGGGCGCGAACGATGCAGGAGATACTGAGCCTGTGCATGTATTGAAAGGTGTATTTGTCACAAATGTCCGGCGGGACCTCCCATTTCCAGCGACATATAGTCTCCTACCCCATTTCTTTTTCTGTCAAGTTATGTCAAAGTATTTTCGTTTGTTCGTCGTTTTAGCAAACGCTCTATGTACCTCGCACTTTTTCATAATATTTTATTTCCAGAGACTTTACGTCAGTTCGACAAGAATGATAATTTTCAACCCTACTTTCTTGTTACTTACCATTCTAGTGGTACGTTGATCAAGCAAGACATGACTTAGTTTGCGATTTTCCTTCTTAGACTTACTAACTGTACATTAATTAAATGCTTACAGATTCTCTCTGCTGTAGACGTTGGGTTCGGAGACTATTTTGATGATATTAAAAACGGTTTGCAAATAGGAACAAGATCGAGCATCCGTATCCTTGATTATATTTCGCAAGCAGGGCACCGCGCAAAACCAAGATAGAATCAAAAGAATTAAAGGATATCGATATTTTGTGTTCAATTGTCGATAAACCTTGGCATTGTGATTCAAATTATAATACAGTCTTTGAGCTGTTGACCAAGGTTGGTAGCAAGACTTTATTGCACGATAAGCCAACGTTTCGGCGGTCCGTCCGCCTTCATCAGGGCTTCCTAAAAGATTGAGACTTTGAAAACTGCCCGCTCCTACGCCCTGTTTGGCAATTCAGTTTAGCTATGTGATGGAGCGAATAAATGTTGAAAGCCTGAGTTCAGCCTTGCCAGATCGGGATATAGAGACCGAAGAACCAGTACTGCGCAGCAGCTGCGCTATGAACGACTATGATAGCCCGTGTCAATAATGCCCTTTATATGGTCACAGAAGATCTCGTATTAGAATCCAAGTGTTTGATAAGAGAACATTTCGCTGTTTATGGCAATGCCTCCATCTTTGCGGTTCATTTTGGTGGTTTAGACGCTTTCCAAAAGGCCTCCAACGTTTTGCCGGCTATTGACTCGGACTCATCCGGCATGATCGTAACAGCGACTTGAAAGTACTGGTTCTCATGACATAACCTTCGACGTGCACACAAAGGTGTGGACATTTTTGACTTTCAAAGGCGTCAAGATGTTCTTTGATTCTTGTGCACAAGGATCTGCCGATCTCTTTTATGTATGGTCACCGTATTTTTGACAGGTTATGAAATATACCACTCCTAACTCCATGCAGTCGCCTGGTTTTCCAGAGCTCGGGTGATACCGTCGGCGGTCGTGCACATTCTGTCATACGCTCAATTGCGGCTTAGTTGTTTTTTGAGATTGATATCTACAATACCACTCTCATAACTTGCAAAATTTCCGTGAATGTCGCAAAATTCCGGGAATGTCGCGAAGTCTCGCAAAATTCCCGGAATTTCGCGGAATTCATTGAAATTTTGCACATTATGTGAGCGGTATTGTAATTGACAGCCAAAGTGTAAGATTTGCAAATTATTGTGCGAATGTGACCTCATATCACCGCATCTCGCGCTAGTGGGCAAATGCTATGTAGTCATTTATATGCAACTTTGTAAGCTCTTTCTTTCTATGATTAAAGCGGGTACAAGGTAGGCGAAGTCCATTTTTATGCATATTTTTGTGGAAAATGGTGACGAAGTGTCCGGATACCCATATTTGTGTTTATATTCGAAGGGGCTATACCAGAAAATTTACAGAAGAATCGGAGGTTGAATACACATGAAGCTGATCTAAGAACGCCGGACTGAAGTTTTTTGGGGAACTTTATAATAGATCAAAATGAAATAATAATTACAGGAGAATGATCGAGGCGTTGGCATAGGAATATTTCGGTACATGTTTTGATGCGCTTCGTAAAAAAAATTTTCATCTCTGTGCTCAAATCTTATTGCATGCAGAGGATAGTCGTAGAAACCTTTTCCCTTTCCTGCTTACAGCCTCAAAAACATCCCAGATGTGGCTCGATACTGCTCTAATATCGCCTGGCCTAAAGGGAAGAACTATCATCGTCTCATTTCAACTTAAAATTTGACAAAAACATTTCTCATTTTAAATTAGTGACATCGAAGAGCTTATGAGGAGTTTTTGCAAACTCAGAGAGAGTTTTACTTAAGAATTGCTGCATTGTCTTTTTGAATGTAACATCTTTTTTCATTTGACCCACTGACGACGATTTGGACCATCGGTGGCCAAAGCAGTTTTTGCTGCTAGGGATGATGTGGTCCATCGTTGGCCAACACCTCTTTCAAAATCATATTATTTGTGGACTTACGTTAGTATTTTTCCGCACACTTCTAATTTTTCCATTTGCATTATTGGAACCTGTAGGCTTCGTCATTCAGAATTTGTTTAATTGTTTAGAAAATCACTTTGCATCTCGTAATCGAAAGGTGTTGTGCACAATTGCGTTGTCCCGCAGCAACGCCACGCAAAATTAAGCGTAATCATGAATGGGTTAGTTCAGTATTGTTTCTTCTTTCTTTTCTGGATCACCACTCTCCCTCGCCCTCACCTCCCTCTCTCCTAACATATTCACGCTACATGGCAGTGCAGTACGACCCACCACCAGTAGGTCGTATGTTTTCTGCCATTCGAAAAATCGGCGTTATTTTGAATGTGCTAATCCAGTATGCCCAGTTTTGAATCTGTTTCAAAATATATCAAGTTGTTCTATGGACACATCTGAAACAGTAGCCGTATTTCCACGCCTAAGGATGCTCGATCGGTGACGGTTCCACTTTTTTCTGATGTTAGTATGATGTCATACAAGAGACAACAAAACAACAAAAGGATGTCGCCATTTATTGGTACCAGTTCAGCACTGCATCATTCAGATCATTGGCTTATTGCATTGGGGCGAATCTATTACTACAACACAGCAAGTCAAGTCGATCTATTTTCTTGCGCGTTCGTCCCGCGCACTTGTTCTTCTCTGTGGTTAGCTGTATCATTACATATTCTGTCGATATAGGAAAAAAGACTAGCTCTGACAGCATGAGCAGCTCTGGAGCTCTGACATTAAGGCTCCTAGTAAAGCTCAATCAGTTTAGGTGAACTGAACTTGGCCCATCAGTTCACCTTACATCAGGTGAACTGATACCACCCATTTTCCCATGTTAATGCATGGCGAGTGAACCGATAGTTGACCATCCGCCCACCTGCTGCAGTCAACTCGTGCAAATTGGTGTGTATCATAAGTTACTCAGGAGCAACTTACGGTGGTCTTGTTTGTGTCTCCTCTTTTACGCACTATTTGCATTCGTCTACATCAGTTCACGTTAAGTTGAACTGAACGTGAACTGATGTAGACGAATGCAAATAGTGCGTAAAAGAGGAGACACAAACAAGACTACCGTAAGTTGCTCCTGAGTAACTTATGATACACACCAATTTGCCTAACACTGTGAACAAAATCGGCGCAAAACTGCACAGTACGGGGGCCCGAAAAGGAGAGAATCGATGAACAGCTGATTTTGACGTCGAAAGGAAGGAAACAGTTTTTTTTTCTTTTCTTTTAGAGTCTGCTGATTTTCTTTCGAAAAGCTTCTTAAAGGCAGTGTCTCACCAGAATTTCGTTGTCGAGATTTTCGTAGATTACAAACCTATTGGACCCTATGTAACACCTTAGGGCTTTGAAATCGCACGATTTTCCCAAAAACCCCGTTTTCTGGAGGCCCCGAGCAAGCACCGTGGACGAGCTGTACCCCCTGCGCTCCTCCACGGCAGGGCAGAGACGCAGAGTGGAGAGGTAGTCGTTTGAAATGTCGTCATGAATTAAGACACTCGCAATTCGTTATTTCATGCATACTTCTCTTCTGATCAGTCATTCTTGATTAATTCTTTGTAATATACAGTGTTTTCATTTGCTTTCAAAAGACGGATGATCATTTTTTTCACCCATTTTTTCTTCGTATGGTTATAACCAAGCTCTTTGTGTTCTATGTCGTCACCTGAATATTTTTCCAGTATATGACATGCCACTAGCTGTTTATTTTCCGTGACGAGTTTTCTGCTTTTTTCGGCTTACATCATTACGCAGGCAAAAATGACAGCTATTTATCTTTCTGGCTAGTCTTCTCAGTGAGTGAGAGGTAATTTCACCTAACAGTGAATCACGCTATCTTTCCGCATAGAGAGATAGAGATGTCATCTTTATCGCCTTACCTTATGAATGCTAACCATTACTTTTTCGCGTCCTTTTCAAATAATTGACAGCTTTTTGATAGTCAAACATAGATTTTTTTGAGTTTCATTTATCTGGTCATATTGTCGCTATACTTGGCTACTATACTTGGCTACTTGGTTACTTGGTGTGGATCACTGGCTTACCGAAGCTAGATAGGCAAGAACATTATGATCAAGGTCCATACGCCGTCATTTTGGCTCCAATGAGATAGTTGGGGAGCAGGTTAGTATGCTCGACCATGAAATGGAGCCATTCCCATTATCCTTGGCTTTTAGAGTGAAGAAGAAACGAACAACTTTGGAGAATTGTTGAAGATTCGAACTGTTTCTGTTATCGGACGTGCTTCACGTGAAGACCAGGGAATGAAATTGCGCATGAGCGTCGAGGTACAGTTATAGTTCTGAGCGTTATCACGTACTTCAATTATTGGCTTTTCATGTCGTGATTGCTACAACTGGACGTCTTGTCGAAGTGCTGGAAAATAGATGTCTTTCGCTAAACCAGTGCTTATACGTAATTCTTGATGAGGCAGACCGAATGCCTGATATGGGATTTGAACCCGAAGCGCAAAGGTTTGTAGAGTTGCTGTCATTAGATTTCTCTATTCTTTATCAAGCGCAAAGTACTGGTAAATTTCAGGTCTCGGGTATTTGCCTGTATCTAATTAAAAGCCTGACACCGATGACATAGAGCATGAAGAAGCTCTGATCAATAACTTTCCGACAAAGGAGAAATATCGCCAGGTTAACCTTTCTCGTTATTTTTTCTCTGAAATTTGTAATGTCAGTGGTAATTGGCACTCGTTGTGGAAGCTCCATTTTGAAAGAACTTTGACCATGAAAAAAATTTTTTCTCATTCATTCAATTTTTCTTATACAAAGGGCTGCTGTCAGCACCCTTTGTATAGGAAAAATTTGAAACGAAGAAATAATTTTAGACTGTGTTCACTGCCACGATGTCACCTGCTGTCGAGCGATTAGCTCGTGCTTATTTATGGCGTCCTGCAGTGATTTACATCTGATCCGCTGGACGACCAACTGAAAGAGTAACAGGTAAGATTTGGTTATCTTTATCGTCAATTTTTGGTATGTGAGCGTTTGCAAATATCTGCAATAGATTAGTTGAGTACTGTATCTCTGTTTTGGATTGTTTATATGATAACAGAGGACAAAAAGAAGAAGAAGCTGGTTGAAGTGTTGGAACAACACTTCGAGCCTCCAAGTAATATTTTTGTTAATTAAAAGAAGGTAGAATAATAATCTTCCTTGATAGATCTCTCTCGTGGACATAGCACGGGCAGAAGCTCACCTGAAAATTTTTTTTGTAAGTAACGAAGTTAGAAAGGACAGACCCTCTCACTCCGTTACCAAAGGCGCTTTTTTGGTCATTAGTGGCTCATTGCGTAAGGTACTAATTTGACATTCCGTGCGTGCGGCGCGCGCTTGTTGATGGCCAGCAGTGCGGTCAGATGTGAGGTCACGTAGCGTGCGGCCCGCGCGCCATGATCCTTAGCGCACGCCTCACGCCCACTATGTTCCCGTCGTCCGGCCTGCACACATGCAATTCTCACACGCTGTCAGCGTAATGGGGAACCGCATGAGGTGCAACGCTGTGATTAGGCTGCTCCGTCATTTGTGGATTTGGCTTGTCAGTTCTTGGTACTTGTAATTGCAGGAACATTGATGTCTGTTTCTACACAGGTTATCCCTCGATAGCTTCCCGAATCGGTATTGACTTTGATTTGAATTCATATTCAAGTTTTCGAATTTTCTATATTTGAATTTCAACTTTTTGGAGTATGAAGTTGAGGATGCGCACGGCCGGCGAAAAGAGAAATGGAAGCTTCATGAAGGACTTATTCTTCGGTAGCTAGCGGTCGTAGCGCTGTCCATACCGTGCAGGCCCCGCGCATTCGCGCAGTGGCGCGCGCATTCATCGTTCGGCTCGTTACAAAGCGCTACACGAGGAGTGCGCGCCGCACGCTTCAATGTCAGAGTAGGCGATAATCTGTTTAGTCTATGTATTTGGTAACGGAGGAGACTGGAGTTTATTACGTCGTGTCCATCATCTCGCCGTATGATGTTTGTCGCGGTAGTTTCGTCGAAACGTATGACAAGTGTACTTCTTTCCTCCATAGGTGTTGTATGGGCGTCTTTTTCTTTAGTTCACTTGTTCTCTCTTTGAACTTCCGCTTGATCCGTGTCCTGGATTCCACTACCCTTTCCCCGTTCAACTCAGCCTCTCGGAGAGCATTCAAATGCAAAGTAGCCATCTTTACATAAAGGGGGTAAGTCGTTCGTGGTCTAAAAAATCCTAAGTGTAGTTGGTTGTGGCCGTTTTCCAAACACTCTTATGGCAAAACTTACAAGAAAAGCTCCTTTGGACAGTAAAGTCTGTCAACAGAATTTTTCGTCTCACACTGGCTTGTGCCACCATAGGGGCTCGCGATCATGATATCATTTTGAAAAGTTGATTGGAGCACTATCTCTTTTAGTTTTTCGTGAGCGACACTTCCAGTGGAGATTGTTCGTTTCCCTCTCTCTTCATTCGGAGCTATCGGCTTGTGCAAGCACTTTTTTACTGGTCCCGTATTGCTATCCTGCACGTTATACCACCTAAAGTTTGTGTAAATTCGACAATAAGTTTACCTCCGTCCACTCATGAACATCGGCAACATGTTTCAAACAGCTGTTGAAAACATGCTTTATGCGGTCGCCACTTCCAGCTTCTGCTCCTTCTTTTATGGCAGTGTATAGATGGGTCTTCAGATCATCCGCCCAGTCTCGTATACACTCGCATTGACTCCGCATGGATGCCTACATCTCGTCTAAGTTATTCAGAGGAAAGATGCCACTAAGAGTTCAGTTCATACCGCCCTGAGCTGCTTCTCGAGTCGCCTAGCCAGATGCCAGGGGTCCAAGTACCACCTTACGTTCTCACCAAATTCTGTGTTATACTCCCCTATCTCCTTTTGGTACATAAGGTTACGGTCAGTTGACACTGAACGTATGGGAATACGTTGAGACCGGAACCATCGCAACATATTGTGGAACCCCAATTTTTCCATTAGTCCGCTCTTCCCACCTATAATATAAATCCGATAAAGCTATCTTTCTCAAGCAGTCTGGTTATAACCTGTTTGACGGCGCTCCACTACTTCAGTGTGAATGCAGAGTTTTGTCTTCATATCTACAGCCAAAACTTTGCAGAACTCTGCGCTGAATCCCCTGGAGTCGTATGCCCCGTCTACCGCAATATCCCACGGTGTGGGCTCCCCTTCGCGCTGAAATTGCATTTTGGATTCAGGTCAGTACCGTGCGCGATGGTTCTTCACCTCGTATGCGGCTTTTATGCGCTGTAAGGTATTATCCTGATGTTTCTGATAGACGGTGTTTATCGAGGGGCGCATTTCATAAAAAATTCGATTGAAGGTCGACTGGGAAGGAATAGCTAGCCCAAACTCTCCCGCCCATTGTATGAGCTTCTGCAAGAATTTTTGCTTTTTTTGCAAGAACAAATATGGAATGGTCATTACATTCATCCTGACACCGGTGGTGACAGCAGCAGTACATGTCAGAATGTTTCCAACGAACTGCTTATCGTTTTTGCGAGCGCTCAGCTTATCTTGTCCTTCCCATCTCTTCTTTTCCGGTCTGGGACCTTCTGTCACGTAAATAATGATGGGACAGGAAGCCTTTCTCATCAAGCGCATTCTTTTCGCGTTATTCTCAGAGCCAGACATGTTGATTTGAAGCAGCTCAAGAAGCTTTTTCCCTTGAACAAGGAAATAAGCGTCTAGTAAATGCGGGTCCGTCTCCTTCAGTAGAAGCTGGTCATCTTCTTCATCATCTTCACTATCTGAGCTCTCATCCTTTCCCGGTGAATACAAGGAACCAGTCTGAATATGAAGTAAATCGAAGCTAAGGCTTATACGAATAAGGAATAGTTTTGTTTCGTTCTCAAACCGTGGCCTTAGAGGATGTTGAATCTCCTTTTTTAAGCAGCGGTGTGTTGAACGGGGACTCTTCTACATTCTCATGAGCGCGACCAGGAGTTGCCGGTTCCACTGCCTCCTCCGAGGGCTCCTCCATGATTGCCTGAATGCAGCAGTCATGGCGTCTTTTCTAGAAACGCTGACTACCTCTAGTTCGGCCACCGCCTCTTGGTGAGATGGCGGGACAGTCCAGTACCCCTTGCTACTGAAGAATCTCTTCATGTAGAAGTTGAGGTAGTTGTTAACTTCAACGCTGCTCACCGCGATATCATCCTGATAGAGGTTTTTCCGTCGAAAAAAGAAGCCATTTACAAGAGTAAAACTGACTGCAAAAAAGTTGATTGCAATATTTAGATTGTGAAGCAGTTCTGCTGGTATTTCTTGCGCGTCGAGGTAGTATGTTTCATCCCTTCTACGGCACAATCGTCCTCCATTCAAAGTTATTTCCGACAACAGAGATTGTGCCTAAGTGTGAATTTTTGGCTTTTTGAGTACACCTGAATACAACTTACAGTATTTATGAAATGAGTAACGCATAGGAACTTCTGTGTTTGTTTAAAGCTGGCAAAATATAGCTGCAGTAATTCCTGTGCGACGGATGAAAACATCCTCAAACTCGCTAAGAAAATAGCGTTGTGCGCTTGATTTTTAAAAGAGCGCGTGGTCAGACTCTGCTCCACTCTATTACCGCAGATAAAGCAATTGTAATATTTGATCATGCTTGCGAAGATTGCGTCTGAAAAATTCTTGATGAGAAAACTGTAGTGGCTTTCACAGGTAATGAATAGGATATGTACTGTTTTCCTTCACAAATCAACTATTTAATAAATTTTTTATTGAAAGTAGGTGAGTTTTATAACAACATCGGAATGATGCTTCGTCTAGCTTCCCAAAATTTCGCCTTCTGGGTGAGTTGTCGCATGCGTCGTTGAGAGGCGTTCGAAGGAATTCTGAAAAAAAATAATTAGAATTAGGAAAATGTGAACAATAACAAAAATAATTAAAAACAAAAAAATAAATTTAAAAAATAAAATAAAAAAATGAAAAACAAAAATATATAAATTAAAAATTCAAAATAAATGGAAAAACTAATAATAAAAAATAATTTGAAAAATCAAAAATACAAATATCAAAACGAAAATACTAACGAAATCGCAAAAATATCAGACAAGTAATATGCAAAGAATCACTCATATACAATTGTTCGTTGCGTAAGTTGCATATATTTCCACGTAAGTGCTTAGCAATTTTCAAATATCTTCCCGTTTCCTTTTCTCTTTCATCCAACCTTTGATTACAGCTTCGAGACAACTGGATTCAGTTGCTAAATTTGCTAAATTTCCTGTCACCAGCTTAGAAGATGTTGTCACAGGGGAGACCCGCGGCAGGTGGTATTCTAAAGGTGATTTTCTAGTTGCTTCATATTTTAGATTTTTTTTCTCAGTTCCATTTTTTTGTTTTTCGTAGTTTCAAGTAGATAGAAAGAATGGCAGAAAACGTCAACATAACAGCACCGTTGAGGTCATTTCAGTCCCACTTTGTTGTGGCTTCTAACGCATAAGTCTGACAACGGCGTACTCCAAGAGCGTACTATACTCCTCAACATTCTCGAGTAAGGCTATTTTTTTCTCCAGATGAAGTTTTTGGTTATATTTTCTATTGGAAGACACTTTTACTAGTGTTAGTGACCTGTAGTGTGCTTACCATGTCAGTCTGACAATCACAAAATTACTCCTAGGTGTATCTTTGTTTGTCTCTTTGGGTTTTATTATCTTTTCTTGCTTAGCTGTCATAATTTTCAATAAGAAATCAGTTTAGAATTCAATTAACATTGTCCCAGATCACGATCTTTTGTCAATTTTCTGAAATATAGTTTTTAGAATTTGCGGAAAGCTGAATGTTCTCCTACAAAGGATTTCGCGGGTAAATCTGCTAAGATCTCCATCAATGATTCCATTGTCAAGGTTAGTGCTATGGAACATTTTCATGCGTTCACACTTTTGACATGCTTGAAGTTACGAAGTTTTGTTGTCGCATTCTACTTTTCCTTTGTGATTTGTTTTTATTTTACGTTGTTTTGCTAGGTATTGCGCTGGCACGCCTTCGCATTTCAAAAGGAAACGGCTCTTGAATGGATCCTTTCATCTCCCATGATAACAATCTTGATGTGAGCGCTGCTATCAATGCAAATGCTAAAGTAAGCATTACAACAGTAATTTTTGCTTGCCTTTCTAGGCTCAATAGTTGCAATTCTAGGAACTCTGGGCTATCTCCGCTGAGATGAAAAAGACAGTTGCACACAAGAGAGCAAGCTTCAGCCACAGCAGTTTCAAGTGAGAACAAGAACTTTGAAATGTCCAGCTTTTGAAAATTGTTCTAAGGTGATACTTCTGTCGTCTCGATCTTGGCATGTTTGGCAGCTTCGCCGATTTCAGTGAAGCTATAATGAATTCCTCATAGTCATGTATTCTTGCCATCAGTGGAGATGAGGGGAAAATAATTCCATACAAAGAAAATGGGTAAGTTATATTTTTTCATAACTTACCTGCAACTTCTAGGTTTTCCTTTGGTTTGTTTACCAAAAGTGAAATGCGGCATCCCTTCCAACTATTTGTTCTTGCTTTTTTTATATTGAGAATAAGGCATCAGTGGTTCAGATAATTGTTGAATCTGCATTATTTCCAGGAAGGTAACCCTATCATGCGATCACCATGTAGTTGTTGGAACTGTTGGACCCGTTTCATTTCGTCACTCCAAGGTTTTTAGAAAAACCTTATACGAGGCTTTTTCTGAACAGAAGCGAAGGTATCCAGTGAACAGTAATTAGTTTCTTTGGAGCAATGCTTTAGCAACACATTACTGTAGGCGTGTCAATTGTATGCGTCTATTCCATTTGTAGTTGTGAATGTGAAAACGGTTTCTGTGCAATATTTGCATTGATGTCTTGTACTAATCTTTTTTGGCTGTGTTGATTCTTTACACCGAGATTTTTGAGACAAGAACGTCGAATCTTAGGTGGAAAGCATAGTACATGCCATTCACGGTTTACTCGCTTTTTTGTGTTTACTTATCCACATACTTGAAACTAGTGAGTCTCTGATCTTTGAGCTAATGACTGGAATTGACATTGTGTTATAATCACCGTCTATGCATTGGCTGTGGTGTGCAAACACTAGATTCTAATAAATGTCTCATAACTCTTCATGTAAACATTAGGTTGCCGACAGTTATCAAAAAAATTTTCATTGGCTTTTCTGATGTGATGAATGAGATGAGATAGAATCCGTGTACCTTGTACAATATCAACTCATGTAGATCTTACCCGTGGTTTTCCTAGACCATCTTCGTCTATCAAAATCAGTCAAGGAAGGTACTAAGCTCACGTGCGAGCTTTCAATGATTGTTGCAAGTAAGCAGGAGACGATCTTTGGTGATTGTGAGATCGGACATTTCTAGGGTTCATTTCTGAGTACACCATCTACTTGGCGTGCGCAGTAATTTCGGAGCTTATGATAATCAGCTCAGTTTCAATAGGTTTGTCAATTTTTGCATCAACTTACTCTCCAAAAAAGTTGTTTCCTTTTCAGGATGTACGTGTGTGTCGAACCAGCTATCGTGAAGTAGACAAATCTCGCTGCCGCATACGTAGACCAGTCTACAAAACCAAGCATAATCTTCAGGATTGCAGCTGAACATCAGAAGGTTGTCTTTGTCTTTCTTCTTACCTAGCTTTTGGCGGACATGTTCAACTATTTTATTGTACTTTTACTTACATTCTAATAAATAACAAATGATTAGTTTATTATTTCATTGGACAACTATGCTGTGTGCAAAATTTTTGCCTTTATCTATGCTGCTTCACTTTTGAATACAGAGTTCTTTGCTGCAAAAATGTGCACTCGTATGAGACCTGCCTTACGAATCGCACCCGTTTTTGCTTCAATTGGTTTTCATTTGAGACAGACGTATGTCTGTTTGACAAGACAAAGATTATACGAAAAGAGGCGCTTTCTTCAGTTTTTATCATACTTCTCTGATGGTAACAATCATCTAATGCGTTCTTTACAGTCTCATAAAACCAAGCCACACAAGTGCGATGGGTGCGATGGGTTCATGATCAAAACCAGGCTTTCACAAGCTATTGTAGCTCCAACGGCTGCTGCTACTCGCTACCCAGTCCCGGCCAAAACGGCATCGTGTAAATGGTGTCTGAGAGTTTTTGTTGTACTTTACCGAACTCTTCCTCATTTGATCTTATTCTAGCGTTTCGTTTGTTTGTATTTGGCTACAATTCTAATGAATATTCTCTTGCTTTATCTCTCTATCTCTTACAATTGTTGTGCTTCTAAATTAGGGAAAACTCAATGCATTTTGTCATTTGCTGAAGTTGTGAATCAATCATAAATTAGGTGAAGTATAACAACACATCGGTTGGACAAAGTAAATATTTACTTGATCATAACCAGATGAAAGTACCCCGACATAGGCAAACACGGTATGTTCGACATTGATTCTACAATGACACAATTATTAACAATGACATAAGATCTACAGAACCCTGTTTCTGGCAGGGGTTGTGAGCAAAGTACGCAATCAAAGAATCCTTTGTTGATTGTGCCTTCTCATGGTATAGTAATTTGGTCTAGGAGCGCTTTCACGAAGTTCTCGTCCGTGCAACTTGCAATTTAACCGTTTGATATGGTGAATGGTTCATTTGAAACTCTAAAGATCCACATCAGAATCTCACGTGAAATAGGTCCCGGGCAAGCTTCGCGTGATTTCAATAGAGACGCGACTTGGAAACGCGACATTTTCTCAAGATTTGGGGGCATATTACCAGTCCTCGAAAGTTAACGATGCGCATTTGTAATCAATTTGGGTTAAATCGCGTGTAGTATGCCTGGAGCCACGTTTCTAATGAGAGGAATATTAACAATTTTAGTTAATGCCCCTCTCTTCCGCCTTTGTATATATCAAAACCGAGTAAAGTGAAGGATGATACTACTCACCTTTTCTTTCCGTCAAAATGAAAATAGTCGAAAACATCCCATCACTGCTTTTTGACGGCATTACCAGAAAGGCCAAGTCCCTATGTAGATAACCCATAGAGTGGACTTAAGCCGTAGCTTGGACTAGTTGACGAAAAAAGTGACGAGCTTCTGATTTCTCAAGTCGCTCCTTCCTTGCAATGTAATCGAACATCTCACCTCCACTACAGTACTGAAATCGCGAATGGAGAAGTCGGTTCAAAAATAAAATCGTGCCTACAAAACTATAACTAGAAAAAAGCATACCTCCATTATGATATAGTATTTATCTTCCGTCTCAATAAACTGGTATAGCCGACAAAAATTCTGATGTGACAAAGTCCTAAGTGCGTGAAGCTCTGTCGCAACTCGTGGAAGATCATCCTGTGTGTATGAAGCCAAAAATTTCAAAGAGAAAAGGACATGTGAGACTTACCCCCATAGCCTTCTTGTCGATGATTTTATGGCAACTTTGAGGCCGGCCAACAAATGAGTAGTTGGTTTAACTTTGATAAAGCCTAGACGTTGGCGCATTCAACGCAAATAACAAGAAAGTTATTGGAAATGATAAAGCAATAAAACCACACTATGTGCTTATTCACTGCTAACGGAAGGTGAACTGTTTACTACGTACCTTTATCTGCAATCAAACTGGATCTAAGGACTGTAAACATTGTTTCAATTTCAGAACTGAAATCTTCGATTAGCGTAGTTGTGATGACATGGACAAGCTGAAGAGTTAACGTTCAGTCGAACCTCTGCAAAAAAGATACTAGTTCTCCTCTAAACCGAAAAAATTACTCGTTTAATTTCAATTTCTTTGAAAATATTGAGTACACAGAAAGCAGAAACCTAGGACTATGCAGGGAACTGGAAATAGAAAACAAGAACGTCAGAAATATTCAAAAGTGTTTACGATTTCTCCAAACAATGCGCCACACGACAGGCGGAGGGTCAACTCGTCCGACGCGAGCGAGATTGCGGCGCGCGAGCGGAATCAAGCGGGGCTTTCTCAGCGGGGAGTTCACGGATTTGGCTGCAAATTGGGGAATTGCTTAGTTAGGCAGCCCGCTACTTTCATGTGTAGTTCTCCCGAAAACGGAGAATCTGCTGACACACTGCCTTTAAGGCAAGAATTTGTTGATTTGATTCATTGAGGTCATATCGCAACCACTTCATTTTTTCATAAAATTTTCGTTAAAAAATGTGTCTTTGTTTTATCCATGCATATGCTAGGCGAAATTCTTGACAGCGGTCATCATCGATTTTGCGATAGTGGTCGCTATCAAAGACGCCGGGCGTACAGCAAAAATGCGGCGCTGGCCGCCTTGAATCATGGCCGCGCGCATTCAATTCCAGTCGCTTACCTGCTCGACCAAATTGGATCACGTGGTTCCTTTTTCAAGAACACACACGATTATCATGACTGGAAAGCGATCCGCATCCAGATCAATAGCTCACTGGATGCTAAACTGAGGCGTGATGAATCAATTCCGGTCCGCGTCGAGAGAGATGCCTTGATGGGGTCTCTACTACGGGCCTATATCACATCTTAGCAGGTTTAATCCCCCCGACCTGGCGGCAGGTCTCGTCGGCAGGTCGCTGGCACCTTTTCCGTGAGGTGGCCAGAAAGTGAGACTCCAAATTTAGGCCGTCCCAGGCCTTTTTCCAAAAAATTTTCTCGATAAAGATGCCACCTCGACTCTGTAGAAAATCCCATAAAAGTCTGCGGTTCCAGAACTTCTTCTTTAGAAAAATATCTGGAAGCGCAGGAGGAGCTGCCGGCAACTTCGCAATGTCAGTTGCCGGTAACCTGCCGGCAGCTCGTCCAAATCCGCGAGATGGCAGCTGCCGGCAGGTCAGAGAGCACGGACATAGCGTGCTCTTTTGAGGGAGCTGCCGGCATCTCGACGTGCCCCTACCACGTCGAGGTGGTGGCACCTTTGCCGACGGCGTCTAGAGTTTATCAGCTCTTCTATCTCTTTTGAAAGAGAGTCTTCGGCTGCTGTTTAGCGCACGATAATCTAGTGAAAGAGTACAATCGAACGGTGCCCATGGCAGTCTCCTATGTGTGATGCTTGTTGCGTTACACCCATGCGAAGAGGCGTCGGCATGCAAGTTCAAGATTATTGAAAACAAGATGTTGGAGACAACCTGTACATCAAAAGATTCGCCTTGACGAGCTGAATACAACGTTGTTTTGGGATTTTGAATATACTCATTTGGAAAGAAGTTATGGCCCTGCGTAATTTGCGTGATTCACATGAATTTCGCGGAATTCCCGGAAATTTTGCATGTTCTGTGGTTTTGTACTATAGGAGATAGGGCGATAAAAACTCACACAGAGTTTTCTAAAGTACATTTCTTATTGTATATCAAAAATAATCCAATTTTGTGTCGTCAGTGATAAATGATAAAATGATGATATCAATGACAACGACAGATAAGAATGGCTCAAATTCATGCGGTCGATTTCCACGTTCATCTTCCATATAGGTGCAGAATTTCAGCCCAGGCTTCGGCGTGAAGCGAGTTGAAGCAAAAATGCCATTCTAGGTAAGAATTGGCAGCAATGGCATGTGCCGATGAAAAATCGATCGATTGCTGCCGCGAGAGATCTACCAATTGCACCGAGCAATAGAACTAGAAAAGCCTGTAGATCGCTTATAATGAGAGAAAGAGCGATAGAAATTCACACAGCTTTTCCTACAGTACTTTCCTTACCATATGTAGAAAATGATCCAAAAATGTGATATTATCAGTGATAAATGATAAAATGCTTATATCAGTGATAAGGGTAAATAAAAACTGCCCAATTTTTCGCGATAGTTTTCGATGATGAAAACTTCGTACCAGAACCTGCTATTCGTGATTTACGCTGTGATAAATGTTCACAAAAGCCTTAACATAGAGAACAACAAGGTATCATTGTAAGTCTACCCTCTCACCACGAATTACGGACATACTGTATATCAAACGATTCGTCTCATCAAGCTGAAGCCAAATCTACACGCAGATTGCAAATAAAGTAGATTTAAAAGAAGTTATAGCTAAATCCCGCAAGTCCCGCAAATCCCCCGAATCCCGCAAATCCCGTGAAGTCGCGAATCCCGCAAACATCGCGAATCTCGAAAATCCCGCAATTTTGGACAAATTCCACGGTCACAACTGTACCTCTTCAAACTGGACTGCGCTTTACAAGCAGATTCAAGATGCACACTATACCTTTTATATGAAAACAATCATTTATAAGAATGTTCGCTGAATACTACACAGAGCTCACTTTTCCGTAGCTGGAAGCGGGTTGATTACTTGCAGGTCACTTCAGTTTCTCATAGCTCCTATTCTTGAGCTGTGTAGGTTACTCACGAAGCATCTCTGTTATTGCCTTATCATTTTCGACTTCCTGACGGTGGGCCTACTAGGGAAGGATCGCTGGTCGAAGAGGCCTTTCCAGATGATATGCACACAGTTTTGAAGGGCATCAAACGCTGGATCCAATTCTGTCTCCTATTTGCGTTGCGCCTTTGGGCAACAAGCTATGAGAGTTTTTGTCAAGAAAATTTGAAGGCGAAAGATTAAGAAAATCATTCGCAGAAGTCTTCCTTACAAAGAATAATCTTTGTATGCTATACCCATGCTCAAAATAATTCTTTTGTTTGTTATACAGAAACTCAAAATAATTCTATCTGCGAAATGTACATTCTGTAACAACCAAGTTTATCCTCGTCGCCCCTTCAATTTTTTGGCTCTTGAAACGGCCATACTCACGCAGAGGCGCCAGCAGATAATGAAGACCGATTTGGAATCAGCATGCAATGCCCTTCAAAACCGGATGCAATTCATTCTAAAATGTCACTTTGACCAATGATCTTTTCTTTTTAGTTTGCAGGTTAATTTTAGATCAACGAGCAGTTTTCAGGTCATTTCTGCGATTGGTTTTTTTATATACTGCTGCATTTTTTGCAGGCTAATTTCCTATAACGTCATTCAGCCACACAACATGCTTCTTTGCGAAATGAACGTTAGGTCACCTCAACATCTTTTGAATGTTTAGATACCTTCAACACCATTTGCAGTTTGTTGGGCAGTTTGTGTTCTATTATTCTCACTATTGATTTTCAATTTCTAGAAAAATTGTGAAAGAATGCGATGTTCGTCTACAAGACTTATAAAGGCTTTCGTGGCCTTCCACAATGTCTTGGACATATAAGGTTATTTCTGCCTAGATTAGGTAAACATTTGGTGAAGGTCAAGAGTGGAACCTAAGCTCTTGAAGTATGGTCTACATGAGTTATGTTAAAATGTAAGTTGTAACGGGGGTTGTCTAGTGGTATTGGCGGTTTGAACCGGATCGATCAATAAGGACACGGTTAGGATAAAGATATTTATCTTTATGGCAACAAAGAACAACAACTCGAACAACTTGAACAACTCGAACAACTTGAACAATCAACACTAAACAACGACTAGGGGTCCTTCTGACCCGTTTTGGCCCTATCAGCAGGGTATTCTAGCTTTCTTCTATCTAAGGGGGGAGGTCCGCCTCTCTTCGACGGCTCGTTTAAACTCCCTGGAGCGCTCTCTTCACGCTCTGCCTGCTCCCCCTATTCACCGGTATTTATACCCTGCTGAGAGGGTCAAAGCGGGCCCTTTTCCCGCCAAAGTCACAATCATGCCATTCCCAGAAATCTCCGTAGTTGCTTCTCATTCTTGGGTGCTGGATACTGCCGAATTACTTCTACTTTCTCAGGATCCGTGTGTACCCCTTCACTGTCTATTTTGTGGCCCAAAAATGAAACAGCTGACTGCAATAGGAAGCACTTCTTTGCTTTCAACTTCAGACCCGCTTTCTTCATCCTCTTGCAGACCTCGCGGAGCAACTTGATATGCTCCTCTCTAGTGCGTGTGCAAATCATTATGTCGTCGATATAGCAAAAGACATCTACTCCTAGAAGATCTCCAAGTACGGCATCCATCAGCCTTTGGAATACTGCTGGGCTTGTGCTCAGCCCGAAGGGTACTACTCGGAAGTGGTATAGGCCTTCCGGTGTTGTGAATGCCGACTTTTCTTTTGAGTCCTCTGCGATTGGTATCTGCCAATAGCCACTGCACATGTCCAAAGTGGAAAAGAATCTCTTTCCTGCCATATTTTGCAGTATGGCATCTATAGTCGGTAGTGGGTATGAATCCAACTTGATCCGCTTATTGAGCTCCCTGTAGTCCACGCACAATCTCAATGACCCGTCCTTCTTTTCTGCCAATACTATGGGGAATGCCCATTCTGACGAACTCTTTTCAATGATGGATCTTCTCTCCAAGTCTTGTAGCATCTGCTTGAGTTTCGACCTGATGCCCAGAGGTACTGGCCTGGCCTTCATCTTCACTGGTTCATAATCCCCTGTGTTGATACTCATCTTGACTAGATCTGTTTGCGTGAGCTCTTTCTCATCTACTGCGAAACATTCTGTGTATTCCTCTAGCACTTCCTCTATGTCGGGTTCAAGCAGCTTGGATTCCCTATTCTCTATTATCTGGTCATACAGCATCATTTGTCTATCACTTCCTTGTCGCTCTTCCTCATTACTGTCTAACATCATGACACCCGTGTCTTCCATGGAATTGTACCACTTATTGGTTCCCCACGTGCCTACTTCTTCGTCTCGGTGGAGTATCATTAGCTCTGTTCCCGTATTCAGTACTGGCACCTTTGCTTCCTCACTTGTTATGGAAAAGACTCCACTTGGTACTTCCTCTCTTGAAGGCCAAAGAACTCTTTCTGTTTTACATCCGTTTCCGACCTCACACTTGAGTCTCACTATCCCTGTTTTATACGGTGGAATCATCACTCTTTCCATCACTTTTGCCTTGACGTCAGGGTTTTGGTGTACCACAACTTCCACTCCTAGATCCTTCAATGCATTTGTGCCGACGAGTACTTCCTTGTCTTCATTGTCCGAAACATGGAAGGCTACTTCCTTTTTGCACCCTCCTTCCAGTTCCACTTCTGCCTTTACCCCTCCTAGGAAGCTCATCACATGATTTGATGCGTCATATATGCTTCCCTCCAAGACATCGAATGTCTGAAGTGACTCCACGTCATAGCCATTGTCCCTCGCTTCTCTAAGCACCCTCACGGGAAGAATACTAATCATTGAACCCGTGTCAATGAGTGCTGACACCTGTCTTCCCAGCATCCTCGCTCGAGTCAAGGTTCTTCTACCGACAACTCCATTTGCCTCAACTTGGGAGGTTTTTACTACCATATTACGGTTCCTATTTAGCATGGATGTTACTCCATTGGAAGTCTTGGTAGCGCTTTCGTTCTCCGTCTTCCTGTACTTGCAATCTCTTATGACATGTCCGTAGTGGCCACAGTTGAAGCATCTCTTCCCTTCATTCGATTGATCCTCTCTATTGGCATCTGAGCTGTTCGTTGGGTCCTGTCTCCTTACAGCATCTTGCCCTTCGCCCCTTTCCGCTAAGCTGTTTCGATGCCGCGCTCTCACCGAAGCATACTTCTCATTTTTGCTTGGTTTCCTCCATGGCGAAACTTGCGGTTCACTTCTCCTTTCGAATTTGCACAGCCTTCGCGATTGCTCGATCTCAATCGCGACTTCCTTTATTCTGTTGTATGCGTCAGCTGGCTCCACTTGGTGTAGGGTCCCCACCAGCTGTACATATTCCGGCCATGATGTCAGATTCTCTAACAGAATCTGCGCATACTCCATCGATCTTTCCTCAATGGTACATTGAGGATTGGCCTTCCTTGCTAGGTTTTCGAGGGCGACACAAAAGTCCGCGACCTCTTGGCCTGGCCTTAAGCGTATATTTCTTAAGGCTGTCAGCGCTTTCAACCTAGCAGCTGTGGAGTCGCAGGCCAGTAGTGAGGCCATTTCCCTCACTACCCTGTCAAACCCCTGGCGTTTTACCGCCATGGGTATACTCAGGAATAGGGACCTCGCCCTTCCTTCCAAGTGTTCATCCCCCAGGAGCTCTATTAGCATCCTTTCGTCCCTAACTATTGACCCGTATTTCCTAGTGAACCTTCTGATAAACCTATCGAAGTTTTCATTCTCATGCCCCCTATAGACCCCTGGATCAGCGAACGTCATGCTTTGAAAATAATCTACTAACTGATCCGTACTTTGATTGGGCTGGGGTGCTCTGTTGTTGTGCGGCTCCAATTGCCTCCAGTGCTCTTCGGACCTCTGTCCAGTCCCGAATGTTTGTTCGCTCCACGGTCTCTTCATATTCCACGTCTGAGTGAAGTATTCATTGCCGCTTTCTGGATTAGAGGGCCTGATGTGCTCACCTTGCAACATCTCCACGTCCTCTTGTAGGGTGTCCCTTTCTTCTGACGAGCGGTCCTGTGCATGTGGCTGGTAGGCCTTGGCCTGAAATGGCTCTGCCTTGAATTGCTCACTTGATGTGTTTTCTATCACATCTATCTTATTAATGAGACCCCCTTTTATTTCTGCTGCCAGGCTTTCCAAACAATTCATCATTGTGTCTACTCTAATATTCAATTCTTCCTCCAAAGGCGCCCTATATTTTAGCGCGGCCCTACTTTCGTTCAAGTGCTTGCTGACTACGCCTGGCAGCAGCCCCAACTCCTTCATTAAGAAGCCTATTTTTTCTTCAATACTCCCCTTGCTTGTGAGTCTTACCTGACTGTCTCCAGCCTGGGCTTCTATCGGCTCCATTGCCACCGCTGCTATTGTATACTATTGTATACTATCTGAAAACACACTTGTTATTTGCTTGCAACCACTCAATACACGCGACGAATACGCGAAATCGGTCGATAACGATACGACGCGATGATAATCAATCAATACGAGCTGTATGATAAGGCTCTACGTGAAGAGATGAAGATAGTCTATCTTATTCTACTCTTTTCCTCGCCCTCTTAGGCCGTTGTGTGTGTTCTTTGCCGCCTCACTTTTAAATATCAATAATCCAACCGTGTAAGACTTGTCAATCGATCAGATCCGGCTGGCTCGGCCCCCATGTAACGGGGGTTGTCTAGTGGTATTGGCGGTTTGAACCGGATCGATCAATAAGGACACGGTTAGGATAAAGATATTTATCTTTATGGCAACAAAGAACAACAACTCGAACAACTTGAACAACTCGAACAACTTGAACAATCAACACTAAACAACGACTAGGGGTCCTTCTGACCCGTTTTGGCCCTATCAGCAGGGTATTCTAGCTTTCTTCTATCTAAGGGGGGAGGTCCGCCTCTCTTCGACGGCTCGTTTAAACTCCCTGGAGCGCTCTCTTCACGCTCTGCCTGCTCCCCCCTATTCACCGGTATTTATACCCTGCTGAGAGGGTCAAAGCGGGCCCTTTTCCCGCCAAAGTCACGATTTCCGCGATCAAGGCGCTCCAACAAAGTAAGTGTTTTTACATTTTAGTTTACCACAAACGCAACCATA
>CATQJL010000316.1:32802581-32836301 GCA_958299035.1 Cylicocyclus nassatus
AATTCTGAGAAAATCTTCGAAATCTCCCTTTTGGGAGCTTTTGCTCTGGGTGAATCCGATTTTTCTCTCCAGATTGTAAGCGTGAGCGCGAGAGTGACATTGCGAAAGGAAGCTGTACAGCGATGACTGGGGCAAGACAAAATTTTAGCACGATTTGATCCACTTTTCCGCCAAATTCTGAGAAAATCTTCGAAAATTTCGCTTTTGGGAGCTTTTGCTCTGGGTGAATTCGATTTTTCTCTCCAAATTGTAAGCGTGAGCGCGAGAGTGACATTGCGAAAGGAAGGTGTACAGCGACGACTGGGGCAAGACAAAATTTTAGCACGATTTGATCCACTTTTCCGCCAAATCCTGAGGAAATCTTCGAAAATTTCGCTTTTGGGAGCTTTTGCTCTGGGTGAATCCGATTTTTCTCTCCAGATTGTAAGCGTGAGTGCGAGAGTGACATTGCGAAAGGAAGCTATACAGCGATGACTGGGGCAAGACAAAATTTTAGCACGATTTGATCCACTTTTCCGCCAAATTCTGAGAAAATCTTCGAAATCTCCCTTTTGGGAGCTTTTGCTCTGGGTGAATCCGATTTTTCTCTCCAGATTGTAAGCGTGAGCGCGAGAGTGACATTGCGAAAGGAAGCTGTACAGCGATGACTGGGGCAAGACAAAATTTTAGCACGATTTGATCCACTTTTCCGCCAAATTCTGAGAAAATCTTCGAAAATTTCGCTTTTGGGAGCTTTTGCTCTGGGTGAATTCGATTTTTCTCTCCAAATTGTAAGCGTGAGCGCGAGAGTGACATTGCGAAAGGAAGGTGTACAGCGACGACTGGGGCAAGACAAAATTTTAGCAGGATTTGATCCACTTTTCCGCCAAATCCTGAGGAAATCTTCGAAAATTTCGCTTTTGGGAGCTTTTGCTCTGGGTGAATTCGATTTTTCTCTCCAGATTGTAAGCGTGAGTGCGAGAGTGACTTTGCGAAAGGAAGCTATACAGCGATGACTGGGGCAAGACAAAATTTAAGCACGATTTGATCCACTTTTCCGCCAAATTCTGAGAAAATCTTCGAAAATCTCCCTTTTGGGAGCTTTTGCTCTGGGTGAATCCGATTTTTCTCTCCAGATTGTAAGCGTGAGTGCGAGAGTGACATTGCGAAAGGAAGCTGTACAGCGATGACTGGGGCAAGACAAAATTTTAGCACGATTTGATCTTCCGCCAAATTCTGAGAAAATCTTCGAAAATTTCGCTTTTGGGAGCTTTTGCTCTGGGTGAATTCGATTTTTCTCTCCAAATTGTAAGCGTGAGCGCGAGAGTGACATTGCGAAAGGAAGGTGTACAGCGACGACTGGGGCAAGACAAAATTTTAGCACGATTTGATCTTCCGCCAAATTCTGAGAAAATCTTCGAAAATTTCGCTTTTCAGAGCTTTTGCTCTGGGAGAATCCGATTTTTCTCTCCAGATTGTAAGCGTGAGCGCGAGAGTGACATTGCGAAAGGAAGCTGTACAGCGATGACTGGGGCAAGACAAAATTTTAGCACGATTTGATCCACTTTTCCGCCAAATTCTGAGAAAATCTTCGAAAATTTCGCTTTTGGGAGCTTTTGCTCTGGGTGAATTCGATTTTTCTCTCCAAATTGTAAGCGTGAGCGCGAGAGTGACATTGCGAAAGGAAGCTGTACAGCGATGACTGGGGCAAGACAAAATTTTAGCACGATTTGATCCACTTTTCCGCCAAATTCTGAGAAAATCTTCGAAAATTTCGCTTTTGGGAGCTTTTGCTCTGGGTGAATTCGATTTTTCTCTCCAGAATGTAAGCGTGGGCGCGAGAGTGACATTGCGAAAGGAAGCTGTACAGCGATGACTGGGACAAGACAAAATTTTAGCACGATATGATCCACTTTTCCGCCAAATTCTGAGAAAATCTTCGAAAATCTCCCTTTTGGGAGCTTTTGCTCTGGGTCAATCCGATTTTTCTCTCCAGATTGTAAGCGTAAGTGCGAGAGTGACATTGCGAAAGGAAGCTGTACAGCGATGACTGGGGCAAGACAAAATTTTAGCACGATTTGATCCACTTTTCCGCCAAATCCTGAGGAAATCTTCGAAAATTTCGCTTTTGGGAGCTTTTGCTCTGGGTGAATTCGATTTTTCTCTCCAGATTGTAAGCGTGAGTGCGAGAGTGACTTTGCGAAAGGAAGCTATACAGCGATGACTGGGGCAAGACAAAATTTAAGCACGATTTGATCCACTTTTCCGCCAAATTCTGAGAAAATCTTCGAAAATCTCCCTTTTGGGAGCTTTTGCTCTGGGTGAATTCGATTTTTCTCTCCAAATTGTAAGCGTGAGCGCGAGAGTGACATTGCGAAAGGAAGGTGTACAGCGACGACTGGGGCAAGACAAAATTTTAGCACGATTTGATCTTCCGCCAAATTCTGAGAAAATCTTCGAAAATTTCGCTTTTCAGAGCTTTTGCTCTGGGAGAATCCGATTTTTCTCTCCAGATTGTAAGCGTGAGCGCGAGAGTGACATTGCGAAAGGAAGCTGTACAGCGATGACTGGGGCAAGACAAAATTTTAGCACGATTTGATCCACTTTTCCGCCAAATTCTGAGAAAATCTTCGAAAATTTCGCTTTTGGGAGCTTTTGCTCTGGGTGAATTCGATTTTTCTCTCCAGAATGTAAGCGTGGGCGCGAGAGTGACATTGCGAAAGGAAGCTGTACAGCGATGACTGGGACAAGACAAAATTTTAGCACGATATGATCCACTTTTCCGCCAAATTTTGAGAAAATCTTCGAAAATTTCGCTTTTGGGAGCTTTTGCTCTGGGTGAATTCGATTTTTCTCTCCAGGTTGTAAGCGTGAGCGCGAGAGTGACATTGAGAAAATTATAGGTATAAAAGACGTTTATTAATGGGTGTGCCCTACCCGCTTGCTAGCGACCCGTAGGGTCGCTAGTCTTATATATAAAGCTGAATGTCTGTTTGTATGTATGTATGTCTGTCTGTGTGTACGTATGTTCCGAATAGAAAATTCCATTTCTGAACCGATCGGGACCAAACTTGGCACACATACACTTCGGGCCCCGGCGGGTGTCATAGGCTACTTTTCGTATCGATCGATATCGATTTTATCGATTTTTATCGATTTTTTTGCTGAGTTCACCTACGGGGCTGGGGTTGGCACAGTGGGGTAATCGAGCATGGGGATTCCGAATACAATATTGGTTTTCAGGATTATCGATTACTTTTATCGATTTTATCGATTTTTTTGCAAAGTTTGAGCTACGGGGCTGGGAGTTGGCACAGGGGGTGATCGAGCATGCTGATTACGAACACAATATTAGTTTTCGAGATCGTCCATTACTTTTATCGATTTTATCGATTTTTTTTTGTAAAGTTTGACCTGTGGGGCTGGGAGTTTGCACAGGGGGGTAATCGAGCATGCAGATTACGAATACAATATTAATTTTCAAGATCGTCCATTACTTTTATCGATTTTATCGATTTTTTGAAAATTTGAGCTAGGGGGCTGGAATTTGGCACAGGGGTGTAATCGAGCAGCCCCCTTGGGGGTGATCAGCATGCTCGATTACCCCCCTGTGCGAACTCCCAGCCCCGCAGCTGAAACTTTACAAAAAAATCGATAAAATCGATAAAAGTAATGGACGATCCTGAAAACTAATATTGTGTTCGTAATCAGCATGCTCGATTACCCCCTGTGCCAACTCCCAGCCCCGTAGCTCAAACTTTGCAAAAAAATCGACAAAATCGATAAAAGTAATCGATAATCCTGAAAACCTATATTGTATTCGGAATCCCCATGCTCACTTCCCCCCCCCTGTGCCAACTCCTAGCCCTGTAGGTGAACTCTGCAAAAAAATCGATAAAAATCGGTAAAATCGACATCGATTGATAACGAAAAGTGGACTGTGACACCCGCCGGGGCCCGAAGTGTATGTGTGCCAAGTTTGGTCCGGATACGGCGGAGCCGGGTAAGCCAGCTAGTTTGTTTATATTCTATCGCATATATAAGTAGAGGATATAAGTTACTGCTATGCTTGCCTTTAGTTACTGCCTTTAGTTTTATGTTCTTTTCATTTATTATTTGTTGCCTGCTTTCTCTCTCTTGTTTCGCAGCTTCACAGTTCCACAGACTCGAGATAGAGGGTCGAGATAGAAGCTCGTACCAGAGCTGGAGTTATAAAGAAAAACTTGACACGAGCTGTACAGCTTGTAGCGACTTGGAAGAGGCGCATAGATAGTACAAGACTTGAGCTCGACTACGCCACGCTAGTCACAGTTTGCGTGGGTCGTAGGTGCATGTGCTTTACTCTCACCTGTCACGAATTCGCCTTCTTTATGTTGCGACAAATTTGAGGAGATTACTATGGGCCCTCCTGAATGATTGCATCGAAATCTCAAAATTCTGAGTACCCACTTTCTTCGAAAAACTAAACTCAGTTTTTGAATACTAGCAGCACGTGTGAGTGCCAAAGATTGCGGAGACCTGATTTTTGTAGCGATTCAGGCTTGACTAGAAATGATTAATCACAATCAAGCTTTACAGAGATTTGGAATCTTGAGTTTTTGTAGCATCAGTAAATGATTTGGAAAACAATAAGATTTCCAAGAACATTGACCTAAAATCGTCCCATCTGTTATATATGTATTTTGTCTGACGTATGTGAAAATCTAGGATTTCGGACTTCATTGAATAGATCGTTTTGCATACATGCTTACCATAATCATAAGTTAAAACAACGGGCTCGAGCTATAGATCGTTTGCGTGTTTTCGTGTGTCTGTGTGTCTGTCTGTGCCTGTAGCGAAGTGCCCAAATTTCGCATAAGCAAGCTAAGCATGAGAGTCCACTGTAGTCCACTTAGTGTGTATAGCGTGCACTGCACTGCATATTAAGTTACAAATGACTCAGCGATATGTAAAACAGAAAATCCCCATAGTCATGAATAATGAGCGGTGAAGTTCGCTACATGAGGGTCAAGCACGGTGGACTGGCTCCCTCCAAAGCGGGGTGGAACTCGGGATGCCAGCTCGTATATAATAAAAAAGGATATTAATTTTTTCAATTCGTAAATTTTGTGGATAAATAAACAATGTTACAGGATTGCGCAGCTACTTAACGGGAAAACGCTAAACTAGTGATTTTACGTCTTTTCCCAGTTAACATTTTGAAAATCAACCAGATATGCAAATTGCTCCATGTCTAAGAACCCCACGATATGAAAAGAAGCAGTATTGAGCTAGTTTAGATAGGATGGATAGGATGGTAATAGCATTTAGATTCACAGTCATCCTAGGGTTAATGTAAATCTGAGCTCATCTTTACGCAAATTTTATAAAGGAATTTATCTTTGAGCGAGCACTTCATAGATTTTTTGCGCAGAATTTCCGACAATCTTGTATAAAATATCATTTCAGAAGTTTATCCAGCTTTTCAAAGAAGATGAAAGTGTCAAATGTTTTATTGTGACGGCGTGTCATTTTGCTTGCATTTACACTTTTCTTTGATCCATTCTTCGCAGCCGTTTTTGACGTTAACTTTCACCGCAGTCATGTCGCAAGAAGATAAACAGCTGAAAGACCTGCAAGTGAGCGGTATGTCTTTTATTTACAGATTACGATACCAACGATTATGATAGCGGCGCAGATTTAGATGCTACATATAGTTACTATAGCGATAACGATAAAGCTAGCCGTAACTATAATGATACGATTATCGACAACTTTGATCACTGGGGGGAAATATTAGAAGTGGTTTGGTCGGTTGATGATATGTAAAAAAAGATACTAATGAACTAAATTATTACGCTAGTAGCATTAACTGCTTTGAAAATTCGTTAAACGTGAGAAACTGCTAAGCATCCTTCAATGGCATTCGAATTAGCTTTAAGTGAAGTGTTTAGGCAAGAACAGCTACCAGTGCCGAGAAGCAGACGAAATAAGGAGAAAGAGGAGGGCTTATTATGTCTATGCTTGTAAATAATGTGTGCCAATCCATACCTATTACACTTCATCTTTTCGACTATTTGTAACAGCCTTGGATGTTGTTCGAATAGGTTGAAACTTGAGCAGATTTTCGATTCATGTTAACGAATAATTTTTGTTCAATTTCAATATTCTAGAATGTGCAAAATTTCCGTAAATGTCGCGAAATTCCGGGAATGCCTCGAAAGTCAGCGACATTCCCGGAATTCCGCGACAATCCGGGGATTTCGCGGAAGCCACGCGAATCACGCAAATTGCGCAGCGCTATAACCTCCTTTGGAATGAATACATTTTGAATCCAAAAAAAGCTTACTACTCAGCTCATCAAGGCGAATATTTTGGTATACAACATGTTATTGATATTCCAATTTCAGTATTCCTGAATCTTTCTGCTGACGTCTCTTCGCAAAGTAAAGTAGCACGCATTGCCCCTAGTAGACCCCAGTAGAGACAATTCGATATTATTCTTCTGTAGATTGTAGGTGGCTAAAGATTATCCGCAGACTTCTTTCCAAAGGATATAGAAAGGCTGGTGAATTGTGAAATATGCCTGTCGTTCCAAATTCTACTCACCGCCTAGAACACGAAGCCATCTTGCTAAACAGATGTGAGTTTCGTAATCAGCAGGCGAGGAAACCTCTATGAGAGAGTTTTCCAAGAAATTTGTGCTTTTTAATTTTTTCTCGTTTTACGCTCCGATGCCTGCCGATGGGTTCCGGCTGAAATATTGATGATCTTCGATTGGAAGGAAACATCGTTTATAGAGATTTTCAGACACACTGTTTACGATAATAGTAGTCTTTGAGGAAGACAGGCAGATGCAGAGATACTGTGAGTCAACTGTAGCTGAGTCATGAAGTTCGTAACTTCGCCTGCACTTCTCGCCTATCTGTCACAGAATTTGCCTGTTTGCTTTTATATGTTAAAGTTAGTAGGAACTGTGCCATCGAATGGTGCTGTCTTAGGTTCCGGTCTATAAAAATTGCCGATTGGTGGAAAATGAAGCTTTTCTACTGCACTGCAATTAAGTGATTGCTCTCGGAAATCAGGGCAGGCGTAAAGACTCGAAAAGCTCGGGTCTGAAATAGGTTTAGTAAAATGCAATAAACTATGTATTTCTTACACAATACTGCTCACGCAAAATTTCCGTGAATGTTGTGAAATTCGGCAAAAAAGTCCGGAGTTTTTAGGAGTCCCTCGTTCCGCGAAAACTCGAAAAATGAAAATTTTGCGAAATTTATCACATTCTGCGATATTCCGAAATTTCCGCAGAGTTATCGAATTTCTAGATTGAAAAAGTCAGCGAAAATGTCAGGGTTCGTGGAAATTTGCGGCATTTATGGAAATTACACGTTTTGGAGCGGGTTGTACGCACGGAAACTCATCATGAAACTTTTAGCAGAATTCAACAAAAACATTACATGAAGCTCTACTAAGAATGATGAAAAACCTAGGTTATATTAAGTGATTATGAAAAGCTTGGAATACGAAAGGGGCAGAAATCAAGTCGACTTCTTGTAATTACACAAAGCTACAGAGACAGATTGAAGCAATGAAGGATAAGTGCAATTTGTTTCACCAAGACTGCGTCATTATTTCTTTAGCTGCGTTCTGAGCAGAGCCTCCAGCAATACAGAGCTCATTATAAACTCATTTGGGCTCCAGCAGCTGTGATCTAGCAGCGAATGAGCTCTAAGTCGCAGTGCTAATTCGTTTTATACATGATGCAAACAAATACGAGCAGCATTAATGCATTGCGATGTGAATAATGAATAGAGAGATGGTAGCAAAGAAGCAAGATGCATTTAGCCAGAGGTAATTTTTTACAAATAGTAGCAATTTCAATAATGAATGCAATCATAGACTTGGGTTAGGGTATCTGGATTAGGATGAATGCAGGTTAGGACACATCGAGGCTTACCTACCGACATATTCTATGAAGCTTGTACAAGCCAGTGTTCTGCATGCCGGATCTTCCCTGACTTGTTCGCTTGGTTTTCTACGTTACAAAGATATTTACGACTAGGATAATTTTAAGAGAGCTGGTCAACATTGGAACAATATAAAATTTAGTGAGCGGAATAGAACGATGCTGAAATTCGTAACATTCGCGGTTTTTGAAATTATGATTTATCAGGCCTCACATACATGTACTTCGAATTTTTTAAAGAAGGTCATAAGTACTGCTCACGATTCTAAACTGAGCGTAATGTACGAATAGAGGATCTGTGCTGAGATTATGCGTTTGAAAGTATTATTAACTTTTGTATCTAAAATTAAGCATTGATCAAGAGATGTTGCACTGAGGCCCGTATGCACGTACATCCCCGCGGGGAGGGGAGGGGATCTGAGAGGGGAAGCGTCATATCTCGCTAGTCTACATATCTTTCTCCTTCTTTCTCTATCTTGCTTATGAAATTTCTCATACACTGGTACGTGCGCATAGAATGTCAGGTTACTGCCATACAAGATTATATGTTCACTATTTCTTCTGATCCCCTGGGTATCCCCAGGGGATCCCCTCACATTTTCAAAGTCATTTATTTTCCTGAAAAATCAATGAAAACGCTGCAAAATTGTACTGAAGATATACTGCGATATTGCTGAGCATGTTTTCGACAGAAGCTGAAGATTTTGATTTTTTCGATAACCCCTGGCTCGAGAGCAGCGGTTCATCGAAGATTTTGATATCTTGAGATTTCACTCATTTCTGCCATAAGTATGTTTAGCAGTACTGTAGTATATCCTCAGTGCAATTTTCGAGCATTTTGATTGAGTTTTCAGGAACATAAATCTTTGAAAATGTGAGGTGATCCCCTGGGGATCCCCAGGGGATCAGACGAAACAGTGAATATCTAACCTTGTATAGCAGTAACCTGGCATTCATTATGCGCACGTATCAGTGTATGAGAACCTTCAAAAGCAGGACAGAGAAAGAAGAAGAAAGGTGTATAGACTAGCGAGATATGACGCTTCCCCTCTGAGATCCCCTCCCCTCCTCGCGGGGATGTACGTGCATACGGGCCTGAGAAGATAATCAGTGTCACGAAGGGGGCCAGTGCTAGCTGATCACTTTTTCCGAGTGTAAGTCGCATTTTTTGAGAGTGACTTACATGAGTTATAAAAACGTGCGTAAGTAACTTTATACTTGCAATCGGTCGAGATAATTTTCAACTATCTCGAAAATTTAAATTAACCTTGTAAAAACAAGGGTGTGGCAGCAGTCCTTTTTTGAAATTGTAGGACTATATGCGCCTAAAACTTTCCGGAAACATCCCAATAATATTTTTGGAGTGTAAGGTTCACGTCAAGCACTTTACTGGAATAAAGTTTTTGTCCCTCCCCCTCCCCACAGAAATTTTTGGACCACCACTGTCACTTGGGTGTACGATGTATTCAAATCGATGTATAAGTCCGGTATGATAATTTCGCTTCATTTTCAGAGTTCAGTAAACATCTGGGATTAGACATCACTGCTTGAACACATGAGCTACGTACATTAAGTAGCAGAAAAATGGCAATCACTATGAGAAAAAGCATGTTTTGAGTTGTGCGAGATGTCAGCTTTCTGTATCGGGATGTCATCATTACATAAATAATTCTTCGAATCTTTACAGCACGTTTTCTACACAAACCGAATTTTTTTGCTGACGAATCATTAGCAGTAGGACCTTGTGGATAAATTCGCTTGCAAAAGCTTAGGTGTTTAGCCAGCAGCTATCTACGCTGAAAAGCCTGATTGCGCAGCTTTCCAGTGATAAACAGAAACTTTTGCAAAAATGACATCCCTTTGAAACACGAAAACGAACTTTTTGAAAAAATGGACTCATCTTCTGTTTTGAAAGTCTTGAAAGCTTCGTGACTTAAATCATGAATTTCCGCTCAACAACATAACCTTCTCAAAAACAGACAGAAAAATTCGGAGGGCATTCAACTTCATACTCGCAAAATTGTTCTCCACCCCTCACCCCCATGCAAAACATTAATATCCTTGCTTCGCTATCGGGAAAAGTTTGCATTGCATTTTATCACTCTAGATTTCTTGCGATGACTTGACAAGTAATGCGTTGTGATTCTACTAAATTGACAATAAATTCTGTCACACTTGAACATCTGCCAGTATGTAAATAGATGAACTTCTTCAAAAAATTGGAAAATTAAATCTAAGCTTACCATGTCAAAAAGTATGACAAAAAAAGTTTTGATTTTTGATTTCTTTGAGACTTAGAGACACCAGAGAGAATGCTGCTAGAAACTGCACTTCGAACATCCTACAAGTTTCAGTAAAGCGCAAGGATTAAAGTAGAGCGGCTACAGAAAGAGGAGAAATTTTGGAGAAAAGAAAGTTGGCCATTGCAAAACGATCGCTAACTTGCGGAGTATATCTACATTTCTGCGCAATCATACCTTATGCTTATGCAGTCTGCTAGACTGATGAACTTCGAATTTCGAGAAATTGATTATCTAGAATCAAAGCCTGTAAATGCACTTCAATCATAGGCAGTAAACACTCGAAAGTCGTACTAGATACAATTACTATAAGAATTCAATCCTTCTGATTATGAAACTGAAGTTTGTTTTTCGCAAATTTCTGTTTTAAGGGAGATAATATTGATGGAGCCTACTTTGGATACAGTTTTGGAAATTGTACAGCTACCTCTAGTTCTGATGATTTTGGTTGATTTAATACAATCTAGAAGTATTATAGAAAAATATGATGTTAACTTTGGCATTTACGCAATACATTCCGAAGAAGAAAAACACTCAAGTCAAATCAAATTTCCTTGATAGTTTTTGAAGATGCTAAAAGCTTCAGTAAGATATATTTTTGAATTGGATTTGATTACGACTATTCCCTCTAGCTGATAGAATACCTGTTGAAGGATTTTCAGAAGGAAAGTTGTGAATATGATTCTCAAGTTTTTTAATTGATTTGATTTTGCTTAAAACGATATCGATTAGGTCATTCCGAAAGTAATTTCGCTTTTTTCGAACAGACGCCACATACGATGAAACAAAGATTTTTAAGAGATCTTGGTAGCATTCGATGCAGAATTTCATTTTCTTTCTAAGCGTTATGCAAATGTTGCAAAACAGTCAATGACCTTTCAGAAAATAACCAAAACCTGCAACCCATGCTTTTTGAGATGGTCAAATTTTATAATTTTTAAAACTTTCATATCAATCCTCAGAAGGATTGCAAGTAATGATTCGATAGAGTAAACCTTATATAACACAGCACTACTTTTTTCTCTTCCTCGTATGCCCGCCGTAATTTTAAAAAAGATTTTTCAACAGAACCATCGGATTTTGGCAGGTCTATCTCAGCCACGATCGCATCAAACATCATAATTTTTCGGAGTTTGAGACTACCAAGATGGTACTATGAGTTGGCATGCATTTTACAAAGCATGTGAAGGTTTACGGGTTCGAAATTTCGAACCCGTAAACCTTCAGATTTCGAGTTTTTCGGTACAGCATGGGGCTCGCTAAAGAAATGAGTTATGATGATTTCATCCTCGAAAACTAAACGAATCGGAAACAAACACCTGTTACAAAGAGGAGAAAATGCTGCATCGAATAGTGCGTGAGCTGCTCCTCTTTTGATGTTCTACGAGGATTTAGCTGCCCAAGTATGGAAATCGGTAGCATCAGTTAAAATTCTGTTAAAAATGTATCACAAGCTATGGAAAGGAGAAAAAGTAGTACTGTATACTATAAGGTTTAATCTATCGAATCATTACTTGCAATCCTTCTGAGGATTGATATGAAAGTTTTGAAAAATCATAAAACTTGACCATCTCAAAAAGCATGGGTTACAGGTATTGGTTATTTTCTGAAAGCTCATTGACTGTTTTGCAACAATTACATAACGCTTAGAAAGAAAATGAAATTCTGCATCGAATGCTACCAAGATCTCTTAAAAATCTTTGTTCCATCGTATGTGGCGTCTGTTCGAAAAAAGCGAAATTACTTTCGGAATGACCTAATATATTAAAGAACTTTATCATGAGCTAGAAAAAGGCTCAGCACAACTCGATGGAGGGTTTGGTTGCAGTTAAAACATATCATTTCAAGAACAAATAACTGTTGATAGCATGAAAACCAATAATGAGCGGACCTAGGGATAACCCTTTGTAAAGTAGATGCTATTTCCACTGAGGCATTTTTTGCGAAAAAATTTCAATAAAGCTCTACTATTTTCTATACACACAGATTGCAGCAATTTTAGTGTAAAATTTCCGCTTGACAAACAAAGTCGTTGTGCCATACTACTCAGATAATCGCGGGGGGCGTCCGCAAACTCGCGGTTTCTGCAGGCGGTCAGCAGAATTTTGGGGCGTGGCCAAATCTGCAGCGGGCGGCACCTCCTTCACTGTCGAATGTCCTGCTAGCGGGGCAGAATACAGAGTTTTCTACGGACGCTCGTCAAATAATCCCTTTCAGCGAGCGCTGGCCAAACTTTTCGCAGGAGCTCGGACTCTTTTCAAGCAGTTTCAGGCGTACGTCGAGCAAATGTGAGACTCTATGCTGCAGAGGTGTCATCGATGGTACGCCCGAAGTACGCCCGAAACTGCTTAAAAAGATTCCGAGCGCCTGCGAAAAATTCGGCCAGCGCTCGCTGAAAGAGACTATTTGACGAGAACCTTAGAAAAATTTGTATTCTGCCCCGCTAGCAGGAGACACGAGAGTAAAAGAGGTACAGCCCGCTGCAGGTTTGGCCACGCCCCAAAATTCTGCTGACCGCCTGCAAGAAAACGCGAGTCTGCGGACTCGCCCCCGCGATTATCTGAGTAGTTGGGTATAAAAAGTCGTAAACATTTTACACCAACAGGAATTTCTTGAAACCCTGAACTATTTAGCGATATTACAGCAAAATATGAACAATAGAAATAGAAATTGCAATAGAGAAAATAGAAATAGAAACAATAGAATAAAAGAACAATAAAACAATAGAAATAGAAACAATAGATGCAAAACAAAAATCTACTAAAGCACGAAGAGTCGTCTTATGTTTTTTGTGGTAGAAGTATCATTTGCATATAATGAGGGCAACAGTAAGATTGATGTTCATGGTTGTTCGTAATATCAACTTCATAAATGACGAGAGTCCAATTTAAGTCTGTTGCTGTCGTCATGTTTTTCTCAGTTTAGCATTAAAAAGCGAAGCATAAAAGCCTTCCCATCCATTGCAAAAAGTTTGCGTATTTGCACAGCATCAGTGATTAACATTGCGCGTGAATAATGATCCAGTGAAGTTGCCACATTTTAAATAGCGCAATATTTTCCACAGAAACTTTGCAAGATGTCCCTCACAACCTTGAACTTGGAACCATTTTTATGAAGCTGACTATTCAGTCACAATTTCTGCATCAAAAGAATTTTGATTGATTCAAGCTTTTATCCATTTACACGTATGTGCAGACGGTTTATTGCCCAAGAGTAGGGCTCTACTCTATGGTTTTGAGCTTATCGCTCATCAACATTGAGGTTGTTGCTCTACTTGCATTTGCATGCATACATGAAAGCTTCAGCAATCATCAAATATTCACCTCGAGAGCTTTTAGCAGCAACCTACAAATTCCTTCCCATTTACATTCAGCTATAGATGGTTGATCTGAGTGATTCGTATTTAGAAAGCTTGCTGTTTACTAACATTCAATTGACAAAGGTCTCCATTTCATTTACAGGCACGCGCATATGAAATTTTTAACGTCTCTCGAGTATGTAATGCCTTAAGAGCTTATTAATACTCAGCATTCGATTAAGGAGGTCTTTGCTACATAAAAGTATGTTTATACGCATTAACGTCGATCGATTAAACAGTAATGCATTGCAAGCTTATCATTGTCTCACTGGGATATAAATATGTGCGCCTGTACAATACGTATTAGTCGCCTGCCTTGCAAGCTTGTCTGTTGGTTTCATTAGCCATATTCATCAGCGAACCCAGTGAGCTTCGAAACCCAGTGCATAGGTCAAATAATGCGTTAGTGGATTGAATCCCCAGTGAGCAGCTATCCATTGAGTTCCCGAAAGACCAAAAAGCCACTGAAACGGAATATGCGAGCAAACCCAGCGTGTAGCAAACTCAAACCCTGTGGATCCGCTGATAAATACGGCAACTTCTTATATCCTATTTTTGTTTCGTTGACACTCTTCAGAGAATTAGAGTCAAAAACAAAAAAGTAAAACTTAGACTGAGATTTGAATGAATCTTTTCAAATAGGTCACATGCATAGTCATAGGCTTTTTATAGCCTAACATAAAATTTCATAGTAAGCCTCATCATTCAAATGCCTGTCTCACTGTAATTTTAGCAATTGTTCATATGCATTTCAACAGTTTGGAAAGATCGCACCGAAAGTTGAGTTATAAATATATTCTAATTCTCAATTCTCAAGAGCTTGAGGTTAAAAACAGAATGTTTGAGATTCGTCAAAATTTGAAACAAGAAAAAATTTTCTCATTTTATAAGGCGTACAGCAGATACCATATCAAACATATCGTAAACGCAAGCTTTTCGAAAAAAGGCAATTTGTGCATTTCAAGGTTGGATCTTTTTTGCTGAATACACGCAATAAATTTCAACATTGCAAACAATTTTATGGAGTTTTCTTTGCACTTAAGGAACTGACCGAATGAAAGGTCTTTATAAAATGTTATGATCTTCTATAAAAGTTAGAAGAAAAGTCACTCCTTTTCTATGAATATGCCAGCACCAGTGTTATTATTGATAGACAATAGAAAATGCCTCAGCGAATAGCTTTGAAAGATTTGAAATCCAGTAAATCTTATTGAGATCATTTTACGGCTGTATGTACCGTATATCATCCTTTCTAAACACGCTGCAGAAAGCGGTTTACAAGTATATAGCGCTTTTTTGCATGTTCCTAGTCTGATGTTACAGTGATGAGAGCGATCGGTGTTGTCTATGCTGTAGATCTCAAAGCCAGGCCTCTTTTGAAAAGCTAGACGTCTGACAAAAACACAAGGGTAAAGAAACTGTACAATATTTTTTGTACGAAAATCATGTCGAACGCACATAACACTGGCGTATATTGGAAAACAATATTGAGACGGTGTACACATTATAAACGCAAGATCTCCAAAACTTTTGACGCAAGCATTTAATCTTCTTTAAATTTACTCTCTAAAAGAAAATGACAAATTTTCATAGTTCCTATCCTTTTTGGCAATACGCAAACTCCATTTTGCAAGTTACCAGAGAGATCTCACAAACTTAAAATATTCAACACTATCACATTTCGAGAATGAAAGCAAAATTGAAGCAGCACTAACAACTATCAGCACTAACTTGTAACGGGCCGGGCATACTCAAAGCGATTTCAGTCGCGACGCGATTTGGCAATATTCCAAGTGTCCCTAATTCACTGTCAGTCCATTTTAAATGTACAGTAGATAGGGCATTTTATCAACCCACGTAAGTTATACACATTATGCAAGTGCAGTTTGCTAGTGTTGGATTTGAAGGCTTTTGGCGAATTGCCAAATCGCGTCGCGACTGAAATCGCGTGAACTATGCCCGGCTCTCAAGATGACGTTCCGGAACATTAAAAGTCAACAATCACTTTGTAGTGTCCACGGGCTTATCTTACCAATTCTGTACTATTGCATCTTCAAACAGCATGAACATAACTTTGAGTAGCTTTTTATATATTGTTTCAGCAAACTTTTTCAACTCTGCAAAGAGCATGAAGCTGCTACTTGTGATTGCGTCGGTTTGTTAATCGCATACATTCGTAGTTCTCGTTAATTCATATGTCTTACAGTCACTTTTGGCCATTGCTTCCGCTTCCTTTTGCTGTAAGTGTTTGATGGTAAAACTTAGTGATCGATAACCAAATGTTTTTTTTCAGTCGGCCCTGATTCTAAGGATGGAAAGTGCAGTAAGAACTTGACTATAAAATTTGCAAAACGAACGATTGGTACATACAATGTTTTCAGCTGGTCCTGAATGTTGGTGTGTGGGGGTAGGGGAAGAGTGCGGTAAGATTTTTTTTTACTAATTTCCACTATAGAACCTACAAAAAGAATTGCATCAAACATCTTTAGCTGGACGTCTCTGTAATCCTAATCCTAAATGGCCCCGGAAGTGATGTTCATGTAGCAATTAGTCGCTTTGAGGGCGACAATGTTTTACTCATATTAAGCTTGAGTAAAGTGGTTGCAGATTCAAAATCGTTGATTTCGTGGCATTCAAGGGTTGAGCCAGACTGCGGTCTAACCAAACCGCAGTGACTCGCGAAATCACAGTTGGTGAGAGTATGACTACAAAATACCGTTACTGATAATATGCGGATTTGGCAGTTTCAATGATAAGAATATCCGCAAAAAATGTGCGAATACTTAGATATAATATATTAGGTTGGTTCATAACTAATGCACGTTTTTTCAGCTTCCACTTCAAATGAAGATAATTCTTTTCAAAACGATCTTTCTGAGCGCAACAAAAACTATTATAAACAGCAAACTTTTGGCTATACAACGTATACTTTTGCGTGATTGGACTCATCGCGGGAAAGATTTCACGGCTCAAAATTTACCGAGAATTTTTTCTGGAAAGCTCTAGTTTGAAGGAGCATAACTTACTCTCAAAAGAACTAGATTGGAGCAAACTTTGCTTATTGTGTAGCCGATGGTCGATTCAGTGGTAGCGCGGAAATTGGCTTCTACCAAAAATTTTCTGCGGAAAAAATATTGCCAAGAAAGCAAAAGTACCATTTTCTCCTGCATTTTAGAGAAGGCAAAAATCTGTACTTTTTAGATTCCTTCAATTTTTTCTCAGTTGAAACGAGAAAATTCTGCCGTTTTTCTACTATTAGTAGTTCTTGGTCTACTTTACCAAAAACCAAGTGAAAGTTCTGTAATTGCTTTTCATGTAAGTATCTTATAAAGCTCCTAGTGATCCCAGCATTCAGCTATTGAGCAATTTTGAGTCAAAGCTTCTCGGCTCAGGATTTTCAAAATAATTTAGCCTTGGTGAGCATTTTGTAGCACAAATCTTCGCGATTATAACACATATTTTTTGAAACAAATTTGAGCACTTCTTATAGAATCAGGGCAAGTCGAATGAAAGAAATAATTTTCAAGTTTGAGTTCCTCACCTTTAAAGGCACGGACCTTCGGTCTGAACAAGAATCTCCGAAAACGAAAGCATATGTTTGAAAGCAGAAAAAACGACTTTCCGACAGTTTAGATGGTTCTAGAGAAAAACGATTTTTGATTGAAAACTAGCGTTTGAAAGAAGAGGTAGGAAAAACGTGCATTAATTATGAACCAACCTAATATTTTGTAAAATAGGCTGAAGTTTGAAACAAGCAGACGCGAATGTAAATTATGATGCAGATATATGACATTCTGACTTATTCATGCCAAAGGAACAAAATTTCTACACATGAAAGGAAGTTTTCAAAATGAAAAATGTTGACATCACTCAGTGACACATCGGCAGTTGAGTTCTATGCAACACACGACCTAATCCACTTTCTCTGTTTATACAAGGTGTCCCAAAAAGATGTGCACACTGTTTAATATAAGATAACTCTCTTTCTTTGAAGTCTATCGTCAAGCTTAAGGTACCATTCTCTAGGGCGAAGTTCAACATTTACAATACGGAGCAAATCTCCGATCTTCCTTCGTTACTGTAGGATTATGTAAAATTTCGAGAAGGATTTCAGACCAATGAAGGTATTTTTTGCCTCAGAAAGAAAACCGAACAAGTCAGAAATTCTTGTACTAGACTAGTCAAAGTTGCTGATTCTGAATAAGAAATTTGCACTTTACTGTAATGTTTCTTTCATTACGTTGTTTCAGGTTTGGAGTAACATTCGTTGTTCCAATGTCTGTCAGAAGTGTGATTACACCATTACAATAACTCAAAAACTGCTGAAAAGTTGTGTAGTGAAATCGGCACGCCTGTACCCTTGTTACACAAAATTCCAGATTTTTCGGAATCCTCTTCCTCAAAAGGCCTATTTCACACTGGCGCTGGATGCCGAAAGTTCATACCGTAATTCTACAGCAGCGAAGAGTAATTGGTGATTTGCTCCATACTGTTAATCTAAGTTATATCTCGCGCTACAGCCTGGTACGTCAAGCTCTGCGGAAGACTTGAAAGCAGGAGAATTATTAACGATCAAACAGTGTGCACATCTTTTTGGGACACCCTGTATTTATAATTTATAGCTTTTTTAGCGTAAGTCAACTACGAATTTCTGCCGTGTAAAAAATGTAGAAAGTGGCTCTTTTGCTAGAATGCAGTCGATGTTTACGTTTTTGTTGCTTGTCTGCAAGTCTAAGGATGAGCTGCAACAACTGATTGAGTTGCAATAGGTGACAATTCCGCGCCGCTCCATCCGAATTCTTGACAATTTCACATAAGATAAACATGCTCACAAAGAGTGTAAAAATGTGTTCAAAAAATGATTTTATAAGGAAGACAATAACTACATTATAACTTTATCTCTATGACCACATATCGAGAAACCGTAGCATTTCTGACAGATGTTGAATAAAACATTGGTGCTAATACCGCTATTCTTTGAAATGGCCATGAGTTGATGAGAAGAGTCCTTCCGAAAAGGATACTTGTTTTTGTGTACCGTTGAGTGGCAAGTGCTCCAACAATGTTTGTAAAATACCGCGAAAAGATACAAAAGTAAAAAATGATTGCTGCATAGTAATTTTTTGGGAAATTGGTCTCAATCTCACAAAAGGTTTTCTAACAAATCAGTTTTACAAAAGAGTAATCTTCTCAACATTATTTTTCTTAACGTTCTCTATTCAAAGTCAGTATGCAGCTATTTCTGCTTTTACTAATGTCTCATAGAAGCTTCGAGGCAACGTCACCGAAAATGAAGTCAATGAGATTTTGATGCCTAAAAGTAGCGGGGCTCTCAACTTATACTTGCCTAAATCGCGCTGTCAAAGGTGCTTCCGAAAGAGAAAATTGCTTCGAAGATCGCTTGGTATGACGAATTTTCTATGTTGGCTCCTCCTCCTTGAATGAGCGTGAAGTTCGTCCCGGTCATCCGTGCGCACCCAGTCAATTATCGTTCCGAAGAAACTCGCTCTGTGGATTCTGCTGAACGGGGTTTGTAGGATCTTCGCAGATTCTCGACTTGATATTGGAAATCAGGGACATAATAGGATTCCTGAATGACAGAAACAGGAAGTCGAGTTGGGTGGACGATGCTTCCAAGTTTTCATAATTATGAATTGAATAGAATCTTATATATAAAGCTGAATGTCTGTTTGTCTGTCTGTATATATGTCTGTATGTCTGTCTGTACGTATGTTCCGAATAGAAAATTCCATTTTTGAACCGATCGGGACCAAACTTAGCACACATACACTTCGGGCCCCGGCGGGTGTCATAGGCTACTTTTCGTCATCGATCGATATCGATTTTATCGATTTGGCAGAGGGGTGTAATCGAGCATGCTGATCACCCCCACGGGGGTGATCAGCATGCTCGATTACCCCCCTGTGCCAACTCCCAGCCCCGTAGCTCAAATTTTGCAAAAAATCGATAAAATCGACATCGATAGATAACGAAAAGTGGACTCTGACACCCGCCGGGGCCCGAAGTGTATGCGTGCCAAGTTTGGCCCGGATCGGTTAAGAAATGGAATTTTCTATTCGGAACATACGTACAGACAGACAGACATAGAGACAGACAGACAGACATACAGACAGACAAACTATTCGGGACATACGGCGGAGCCGGGTAAGCCAGCTAGTTTGTAAAGAAAGAGATGTTCTACCAACTAGCAGACATTAGAACTATATCTTGCATTTACCTTGGTTTATCCTCTTTCTTCTACTCTGATGGCAGATTATGAAGAAGGCAAACGATAGATGATGCCGCGCTGCTACTGAGACATTGGGCGGAATTTGATATTCAAACACACGTCCTTCAAAGTTCTGTCGGAAAGTTTTTTCCTGTATCCCGAAACAGGAAATTGAGCCAAAATTTTCGAAGATCCTAATCTTTGTAACAGCGAATTTGCTTATTTGAGTAGTAACAAATTGCAAAAATGTTAATTCACTTTCCGACGAGGGCTTTGTGACTGCAAATAAGACAGCTGTGGAAGATGTTCTTGCTACCTCACCCGAATGATATGGACAGTGTGAGCAGCGCGGTAAAGAAATGTCGATTGAAAGATTGGATCAACTTAACAGAGATACAAAATAGCAGGGTAAAAGAATTTAATTCTAAAGACACTGCTGGAGGTCTTCAGGTAAAGTCGACTTATTGTAATTAGTTGATGAAAGATAATGTCCGTAGCTCACAGATTCATAATGCTAAAATTTTCTCGAAAACCAGACAACATGTGAGGCTGTAATTCCACAGGCATGCTTGAAAATTTCTGTGGTATACGACACCTAAGCTGCAGAAAATGAACTAACGACCAGTTAGGAAGCTTGTAGGGATTCTCCAGGCAAAAATCTGATTATTGGTGTAGCAAATGGTCACGATTTCGGTTTCAAATCTTATGTGGATCAAAGGTATGAGTATATCTTTGGTATTCATTTTGTAGAGCTTGCTTCATTCTATCGAAAGGTGCCTCATACGTATTAATCTATATTCAGATGCCTTGGTAGCATATGTAGGCTGCGGACATCATTTCTGCACCAACCTTTGATCATGGAACATGCAAAAACAGCTGTGAACGATTAGTGGGACTGCCTTTCTTCCAAGTTTAAATAGTTGCTCTATTTTTAAACAAGATTATGACAAAACAGATTGCAAGCAGATGCAGAACAGTTCGAAAGATCTAAGAAGGGAAGGATAGTCGAAATGGCGTTTACATAGGAAATGTGTACAGCTCTTGCAGAGCATGGAACGCGAATTCCGAATCTGATTTCAGTATCTGTAAAGCGTTTCTGGAAGGGTGTTTATGGAGATTTTTTGTCGTAAAAATTTTACAGCTCATACAATAAAATATCGCATGGAGTCATGATTACTGCAAAAACGTTTCGTGCAGTTGATATCTTCCCCTTAATAAATTCAAGCTAGTGGTGACTCCATTCAAGCGCTTGAAAGACCTTAACGCTCGTTTTTACCCTAGCCAAAACCTTGAATTTGCTTCAAAAAATTCTCATAACTCCCATCCTAGAAGTGCTTTGTAGATAACGAAAGCAGATTTGAAATCAGCATTCGATGCCCTATAAGTAACTCATCTCATGTGAAAACGCACTTCGATCAAGTATCCTTTCCGCGTAAGAGGCTTTGTAACTGCTTTAGACTATGTACTGCAGCTTGGTATGCTCAGCAATCATCACTAGGTGCTAACTATCTTACAAGACGACCCCAAACTACAGAACATTTGCGTTTGCCCAGTGTGTGCTCTCTGGCGCATCAACTTAACGCCTCCGCCCTAACCTCACAATTTCGTAGCATTGATTATTGTGCCGTGTAGCCATGAAAATGCGGTAGAAGCATATTATTAGATTAGCGATAGTTTATGTTACACACTTTCTTTTCAGTCTCTAAAAAAGCATAGGCTCTTTGAGGTCCTCTAGTCCGCTTTATACTAGATTGCGGATAACTTCTGTTACATTCTTATTTTTGCTCTTCTTCGAAAAGTCTTATGTTCAGTCTGTGATGAGAGGGTGCGAAGATCTGCACACCGTTACTGCGGATCTGTCATCCGCAAAACAATGCGCAAAACACCCACTTTATCGGTGGAAGTACGTTTAATGGACATTTTTGTCAACGGGTAGACTTCTTCCAGGTGATTAAGAACGGAACAGGCGAGGTGGCATTTGGGAAGGGTATGCTCACAATCTTGTCCGCACTCGTTCACATGAGCTACATGGTGCGCTATGTCAGTGCACATTAACACGAAGAACAAATTTCAAAATTTACAAGAAACATTTCTCGGCTCTTCGTATCAAATCCTGCAGGATGGACACAAAAACTTTTTCTGTTGAATTTCTGATTTTTTGAATTTCTTTTTCACCCTTTTTCACAAGCTAGCGGCACCAAAGCGCTGCCATAAAGAGACAGTGCGAAAATATAGTTTTGAAAATTTTTTGGAAGAAATACAATTAGACACGGAGGAAAAAAATCCAAGAGAAAATGACAAATTCGAGTGTGCTCACAAAGTGGTCGTAAGAAGTCAGTCATACTGTTATGACGTCCTGTTGTGTCCCACATATAAAGCAAATTTGAAGATTCTAGAGAGCTTCCGGAATTTTTCGAAATTCTACAAAAAGTTGTAACAGAAACAACCGTCAACCTGATATGGAAAGCGCGAAATCCCTTCGCATGATTGACTTCACAAATGCAAAACTAGCATGCACATTTACTAAACTCAGTTTTCTTATCTTTCTTTTGTGTTTTTGTGAAATGAAACTTGAAAGAGGAGAAATATAATTAAAAAATTCTATAGTTTCGATAGTTTCAGAAGAAATCAATATCAAAAAATTCAACAGTTTCCAAAGATTCTTCTTTCTAAGTGCGTTATGCATAGAATGATTTTTGAATTTATTTAACGAATTCCTTCTAACCAAAATGTTATCAAACGCTAATCTGGTGCTCAGCCAAGTCAGGAATAAATGTGGAAATATTTCAGAACCTATCCTCCTGGCGAATGTTCCTTATCCTATCCTCCTGGCGAATGTTCCTTATCCTCATTCCTTATGCTGTAGTAACTTTAATAATTGTTCTACTCGCATGTAATCTTTTGTAGGAAACTTGTTTCTCCACAAAGCCACCGACCATTCATGAAAAACTTTTATGAATAGTTGTTTACATTTCATTCTTGGACGGAAAAGGGATTATATTTCAACTAAAAATGGCAAATGAAGTTTGTCCGTTCAGTAAAAAGATAGCGAAGTTAAATATTACAAATCTGTGAACTGCTGCTGAGTTTGATAATTTTGTAAAAAGAAAATAAGCAATAAATAGCAGAAAAAAAATCAAGCACTACCGCTTCGTTAGAGGAAGTGGCTCGGCAAATCTCAACTTAGTCAAATATTTGCTTACCTGGGGTTATTCAACACGCTGATCCCAAAAATCCACTTCTTCTTGAGCTTGAAAACGGCGAAAACGAGCGTTTTTCAATGCCCTTCAGTTGATATTGGACGAGTGGAGCAAGGCTGATGGTGCTGGGTCGTTGCGGGACCCAATGGTTATAGCGGCGGGCAGCCTCCAATGATGAGGAGGAAATTGCCAACTCGTCCGGGAGCGTGTAAGATTGGCCCGCGCGTGTAAGTTTGAGAGCCATTTTTTCGGCAAGAAAGGCTTTCTATGCAACCAGGATTGCACTGTTCTCATACTTGGGCGATAATGAACCTATGGCGTTAAAATCCTGAGTCGTTGAGTTTTGCCGATCCACTGCCTTTAAGGTTCAGACTTTGGAAAGAACACTCTAGAGAAGGCATACGAAGATGATGCAAGCCCGAAATACTGCAAGAAAAAGGACTCATAAATGGAAGCAATGAAAGATCAAAGAAACTTGCAACATGTTGCGCAGGATATCCCAAAAAGGTCTGAACACTGTTTAATTGTTGACGACTCTCTTGCTTTCATGTCTTCCGCCGAGCTTAAGGTACCGTTCTGTAGAACCAGGTCCTTAGATGTGTTATGAACCAAATCATCAACCGCTCTTGGGTAGGGGAACGAAGGCCGCCAGTATGAGCCACCTCTCGTGGCCATTGGTGCTTTTGCGATGTCGCTGCGTTTCAGGACCAGTAGTCCGCGGAGGCGGCCCAAGCTGGCGGCCTTCGTTCCCCTACCCATCACACTTCACTGTGGGATTACGGTATGAACTTCGAGAAGGATTTTAGAATATTGAAAGCGATTTTTGTCTCAGAAGGGAGACCAAAGAAGCCAGAAACTTTTGCACTAGGCTAGTGGAAGTCGCTGATTCTAAACGTAAAAAATTGCACTTTACTGTAGTGCTTCTTCTTAGTTATTTCGGGTGTACGGTAACAACTGTTTTTCCAACTTTTATTAGAAGCTGAATACTATTGAAAAGCTCCAAATGTTGGTGAAAAGCTATGTGGTGAAATCAGCAAGCCTGTGAACCTTGCTACACAGAGTTACAGTTTTTTTGGAATTTCCAACAAAAGGCGCCTTTTCCACAGTACGGCTTTAGGCTGAAAGTTTATACCGTATTCCTACAATAATGAAGAGTGATTGATGATACGATTTATAGTGTAAATCTATTGAACCTTGCTCTACAGAATGGTACCTCATGAGTGGTGGAAGACATGAAAGCAAGAGAGTTATTAGCCATGAAACAGTGTCCAGATTTTTTGGGACACCCTGTATTTCAGCAGAGATCTTAGATAGCTGCGATCTGTGCTGAGCATTCAGTAATGTAGTCATTATTCTCATTTATGATTCAATAGATGTGATCTGACAGCGAATGTGCTCAGTCGAAAAGCTAATTTAATTTACCTGGTCATATAAGTAGCTATTAGGTCAACGCATTCTCATGTAAATGAACGATAAAAGAGAAGAAGTAGTAGAAATCATGAAGTAAATTATTTGGATACTATTAGGTTCCCCATAAGTCTCTTCATACCTGATTTTCAGCAACATAAATCAGTTCTTCTTGGACTCCTAATAGAATGCGGGGTACCATTAGACAGATCAAAGCAAGCTCTACAAGATGGCATCCAAAAGTTCGCTAATCCGCAGCAAGTTCCGAGCCAAAATTTTCCGAATTTCCGAAAAACAAAAATCATCATGTTTCAGTTCAAAACAATTCTGCAAATTTCCCACTTTTTCATGCACATACTCCCCTCGTCGGGTATTTAACGTGCAATTGCTGCATTTTTCTGATGGTTAGAACAAACTTTGCCTGTATCAGTTCTGTGTTCCTCGCAAATAGATCATTATATAGCCTATTCGCTCAGAATTACTGCTACAAACCTACAGCCTACAGGGGTTCCACCCAAGCTAAACTTAGAAAAAGGAATGACTGGAATGACTACCAAGAAACTTTACAATAAAAAATTCTTCTCTGAATAGAGTGGAAGCATGAAGGAGTGGTAAACTCGTAGACGGTATAGACATTCTATTTACCATCACAATCAACAAGATATGTACCGTAAATTATCGGTCATCTTTCAAAGAAGCCTAGACGTTGGGGACGGGGGAGAGGGGGGGGGGGCACGCACTCCGGAAAAACCTTTGGGATGCTTCCGAAAACTATTGCGGATCTATGACCCCGAAATCCCGGAAGAAGGAGACCTGCCGCTACGTCCCACTTACAATTTTTGCAAAAAATTTCTTTGTTTAATGTTATTTTAAAAAATTTGAAAATTATTTTATCTATTTAGAAGTACGAACACAAGTCACTTGCACATTTTTATAAGCCATATAATTAACTTTCGAAACGTTCGCGATTAATTCTCGGTAGGGGAAGGGGGAGCTCTAGGTCCACTGTTCTAAGGTAGAGGAGCTCGCGCTTAGGCATGTCTCTGCGCCAGGCTGGGCTTTCGCATTTATAATACGTACCATCGGCCTCAAAGCGGTCGGCAAAAGGGCCCTATCTGCCTCCTCCCCTAAGTACACCGTAGCCCCTAGTCCCATCCCCCCCAATTCTTGCGCCCTAAAAACGAGCAACAAAAGCCCAGCAGCTTAGCCCACTTGTGCTGAGAGGGAATTAATGATGGGTCCATGAAGCGCGTTTTTAGGGCACACACATGAACTACTATAGTTGATTTTATAGTGCATTCACTGGTCTACTCCCTAATTTCACCAAAATATGACCATTATGCCGAGCCAATGCCTTTGATAACAGTACCGCAACCTGCCGTGGCTCAGACGCGACCGCCTCGCTTGGACGGTATGTCCCGTTTGCAAGAGTTCCGGAGGGTTTTCCCATTTGTTAGCTGCAAAGTCTGGCGATCGTGGGAAAATGCCCAGAGGACACTTCTGAAAACGCGGCGCACGGTCCAAGTGCGGCGAACGCGCTGGAATCGAGCCGTACGAACAAGCGACATTGTCAGTGAGATACAGGGAGACAAACTTCAAAAAATGTGAATGTAGAGAGAAAATATAAGCAACAAACAATGGCAAGGAACAACCTTATGTGTTATGAGCCAAGATCAACATTTGAGAAGTCAGAATGTTGTTCAACAGCATTAGGCCTTGGGCAGAGTTCACGCGACTTGATCGTCGCAATTCAATCGCGACAAGACGACTGTTACGAGTTCATTGCTTGCCGATCAGCTTGCATTTCGGTTATGATACTTTTTTAGCACGAAATTTTTGAACGTAAAGTGAAAATGATTGAAAATTGCGGCGATCAGATCGCGACTATCAAATCGCGTGAACTCTGCCCGATGCCTTAGGTGGGTTGTGATAAACGATAAGCTAAATTTTTTTCAAGCTCATCTATGAGCTAGCTCATCTATCTCATCTATAATTTACTCCATGAATACTCTCATTTTAATTTTTGAAAACTTTCAGCAAAAAGGTAGGTATTTCAAAAATGCTGATATAAGACCACTCATTCGTGCACGTCTGCTAAATTGCCTTATTGCGACACATGCTTTTCAGAGTCATCCTTGCTTCGCTTGCTTTCAGAAAGCATTCTGTCACTTTGGATTAACCCGTGATGAGCACGACAAGTCAAACTTTGCTGCAAAAATATAGATGTTTACAAAGCATGCTTATTATATCGGTTCCTTAGCACTTCATTTCGGGCCACCAGCATGCGCATTAAGGAAAAAGGTCGAATTAGGCTCTGGTCTGTCCGTGCAGGAATTTCTCAGAACACGAAGAGAGCTGGAGCTCATATCCGGTGGTTATGTAGGATTCTGCTGAGACTACCTATAGACCATGTCCACATCTTTAGGCATCGCCTGCAAAAATTTCTCCCTCAAAAATTCGGACAACGGGCCATTTTTGCAACCCGACAATGCCTCATTTTTCGAGTAAGTGAGTTTGGAGTCTTCTTTTTTTTTGCACAGAATAAATCAAATTTCTGGTTGCTGCAAGTACTGTTATGATAATGTCTTGAACATCTTTTGCGCCCATATCAGGCGTGACCTCACAAGATCGAAGCCAAGTGCGAAACCAGTTACGGTGGAGCAAGAAGAGCTTGTAATTTTTTGCACCGCTTTGAAGGTAAACAGCCTCTTAATTCTAAGTGTCCAATACTTGGATAGTTTTCTATTGTTCAGTGCGAAAAAATCGCAGCAGGATAAAAATTGTGAAATTTTCACCGTTGCACAGACTTCCTTTTCTGGTCTGTTCAAATACGATTTGACATCAATACAAATTGGATGCGATTCTGGAAAGCTTAAGTTTTCTTTTACAAAATCGCATAGAATTTTTACCGTTAAGGTTCAACCAAATGCGAGAAAATGAGCTTTGGAATGAAATTTCCAAGACTGCCCGGGGGAACTTCGTTTACGACCTAATAATTAGATAGCAACACCTTTGTTGTTTAGTAGATGCCATTAAAAAAGCAGGCCAGGAAGGAGCAGGAAGTGTGCTTCAATGAATTTCTTTTGGTGACGAGGGGCGCAGGAGCAAAGAGTTCGAAAATATACCAAAGTTGATTCCAATTGTTTTTGTGCCTCACATCATGTTTTTGTACTTTTTTTATTGATTGAAAGGCTGGACTTTTTGAAGCAGAATTGGGGCTCTAAAATTAGCTGAATTCTATAAGAACTAGTACTCCTTGTGAAAAGTAGTTATTGATTTTTGAAGCAAATGAAGGGAAATGAAAAAGTTATCAATCGAGGTCTTTTCAACATACGAACGAAAACCACTCCGAGAAATTCTCGCAAAAAATTCTGGATAGATCGATTGGCTAATTTATATTCATGAATGTTTCTTGAAGAGAAGCAAAAGGGATTCTGAATCTACGTAACCATTTCCAAAAGGTCCCAAAACAAAACAGATGAAAATTTGTGTTCATCTGTGAATATCAGATAATAATCCTCAACAAAGCGAATTCTCAAACAGGTTTCAGTGGAGAGAAGCGTAAAAGCAATACGTGAAGAAAAACTTGCAAACCTGCGAAAAGCACATTTTGCAGAGTAACAAACAAAATAACAATAAGAGGCAGTAAGTTATAGTCAAGTCGTTATTTGCATCCGGCTAAGGTGAAAATCACATTAGTTGCCCATTCATTATCCGGCAAAACTGCCACATCAAAGGAGTAATGATTGCAAATTTTCATAAGTTTGGGCTCATAAAACTAAATCAATTTTCAGAGCTTATTAACAGGACCTCGTTAAGTGGACCAATTAGCCTACAGTATTCACACTAATTATTCGACAGAAAAATCGAAAACTAACGATCTGACGGTTTTTTCGTTTCTTTTCATAACTTCCTTCAAACTGCACAAAATATGAATTTGAAGAAAGAATGATGTTCAGCTCGTCACGATGAATCTTCCTTACTACACTCTCTTACTACTCCGTTTACAGTCTGCTCAAATTTTGTGTGAGGATGGTTTTCGTAGTGGTGTAACACAGCGAAGAACACACATGGAAGACTCTAGTAAACACGACCCGGTAGGGATGTTCCCGTAGATTATCATGCGCTAACGACTGGTGGAGGACTGTGATGTGAAAAGCTCATAATCTGGTTCGCTTCAATGCTAGTGCGAAAAAAAGGTCAAGGGGGGGGGGGGGCTGAGAGAATTGAGGTTTAAAAGGTAAAAAGTAGCAATTTTGCTCTGAGCGGTAAACGATAGGCCCAAGTTGCGAGATCAATTGACCTTCTCAAGCATGAAATGCCCGCTTCCGATGTAAGCGCGGATGAAAAGTTTTTCAGGGAGGCCAAGCAAGGGTTGCTTTTGATATTCATCAAACTCAGGTTATAAGTTTCCATTTTAGTTTCGTTGTTTTATGACTTTAACTTTCAAGTATAGTTTTGACAAAATGCAAGTTTATAGTTACAAAAAGTAAATTATTCTTTGAAAAATTTGAAGATTTTTTTCGACAAATTTTTCGTTTTCGATGCAAGTTTTTGGCATGTTGGCAGTAGTTTGGCATTTTTTGCATGTTTTTGGCTGGTGATGTATAAAGGTGCTGGTTCACCCTTTTTGAAGCTTTATGCAGTCATTATTTCATGGTCAACTCATCATTTCTATGATTCTAAATCTTTTAAAATGTCCCAGAACTGAGATGCTACAAAAAACTTATCAAATTTCATTACTAGCGATAATAACATAATTTTTGCTCAGTGGGTGCAGCAGGAAAGAACTTGCTCGCTTCGATATTTATTCAGAGATCCTCGGGACTCCCTAGGACAAGCGAATTTGCCAAAGTTTCCGAAGGCTTTAATCAGTACCAAAGTGTTCACGAGAACTGACGTCAAAACAATTTCTTCGGGAAGTTCGCAGAAGTTCCCGTGGACTTGAAAATGAGGGAGCTTTCCCAAAACTTCGCGGTATTTCTTAATACTGGTAACAATAAGTAATACTGCATTTATGACAATCTACTAAGTTACCCTCTTCCTTGCGAAGGAATGATGGCTAAGGAAATCTATTATAGTTAACTTGTGTCGAAATAATGGAAAAACGAGCGGGAAAATTCTTTTCTGTGTATTTAGGTGTGTAATCAAGGGCAACACGCAATCATAAGCACAAATAGTTGATTGCAAGAAAGTTTCTTTCGAAAAATCAACATTTTTATTGCAGAGAGAAACCAAAAGAAAAAGACAAGGATGGTTGCAGCAAAAATTTAGCTATCACTAGCGAACCACTGATGCCATGGCTATTGCTGATCAGTCAAGAGCTCAGCACGACGCTCGTCCTTCTCCCCCCCCCCCTCTCCTCTTTCCTCTCCACCCCTCACCTCGCGATACTGAAAGGGTTCTCATTCATTTTTGAGTGCCCTTTATGGGCACCGCGTTGCTCCCGTGCAGCGTCGAGGACTATTAGAAGAAGTTCAAAAAACTTCCTCTACTTTGTTTTCACTCGCGCTTGAAATTGAAATGTTGTCAAATCTCCTGAAAGGTGAATGTTAGGAATATTTTCTTAGTCAACAAAATTATGCAAGGATCGAATGATGAACTTTAGTTTTGGGTACAATGCACAATGTAAGAAGTTAATTTCTTGAGTTTTGCGAAATTACTGTTATTTTTAAACGATGTATGGCGAAGCAATGTATGTACATACTGTATGAAAACATATAAGATCTATTTTTGCATAAAAACGATAAAAAATAAGAGCGAAAATTTCTCCTCGTTTGTTGCTAAATCTATAGATTTTCAATGATTATATTGATACGTACTTTTGTCCCACACATATTCCCCGAAATTAGCAATTCTAAGGCGTTTTGTCAATGCTGAGTGCTTGTGATGCTCAAATGGTTGATAGAATATTACGAGAATTCAATAAGATTGTCTGCGGCAATAGAATGTCGATGGTTTGGCGAGTTTTCTAAGCGAGACTTGCTAAAAAAATCAAGTCCAACTCAAATATAATGCCCAATAAGAAGGAATTTATCAATGTTTACAAAACGTTTCTATAAGATTTCGTATCGCAGCCCTTTTTTCTTTCATACTTAATCTACAAAATAATGAAAACTTGTGTCATGACCATGTATGTATAATGTTGATCTTGTATATAGCTTATAATCTTTCCTTAAATAAGGAAAAATTTTTACTGTAGAATTTTGATGCCAAAATCTTCATCATAGAAATTTTCTGCTATACAGTCCTTTGTATGCATTAAGTGATGTAGTTCGTAAGAGTGATAAAGAGAGTATATAAGAAAATACTCGATTGCGAATTCTAATTTCATTAAAATTTTGTCAAAAATTTTGAGCTTTCCGTTTAACTGAGACAATAAGCCTTGAATTTTTGCTGATGAGTTGATACAATTAGCAGATTACGGTAATCGTCTCTGAAAATCAGCAGGCTTTACTAACCTCGTTCCTCACTCCTGGTAATAAATCCTCCTTCCTGTTCTCCTCCTTCAGCGGCAAAATGACGACGACGGCTAATCGACTATGGCTGATGGTCCTGCTGTTATTGAGGCATCGGGCAGAAATTTGAGAACTAAATTGACGCCCTCCAAATTCGGTCCGAGAATCTTCGCTGTGTGTTCTGGAACGTGAATTATAACCGTGAGACATTAGCGCCACTGCTGACAAAGGCGACAGAATTATAGTGGAAATTGATAGAGGGGAAAATATTTTGCGTCCTAATAAGAAGGCTTTGGGGAACATGATAAAATGGAAATATGAGTGTGGAATTTATTTGCATGAATCACTTGTAAGATCTTATACAGTAGGTTCTTTCATAGATTTTGTTGCTTTTTCGTCTTCCTTTGGAAAACTCTAAAAAATTCGGTGAAGTTTCATATTTGGCTATAAGGAGAAAACGAAGAACTATCATCCATAATCATATTCTCCTTCATGGACACAGTCACAATGAATGTAAAGGCCACTATCTAGCAGCACTTCAACCATGAATTTCTTTTATACTTTGTGGAAAATCTTTCATTTCTTTTTGTCTTCAAAATTTTTGTGAACTCTCGAGAGCATCAGTTGTAATAGAAAGGAATTTCGGATAAGTCTGAGCTCTCAAATAACGCAAAGCAGAAAGATTGTGGTAGACCAATAATTATTGGTAGCACAATTTGTTTTATGTAATTGCTTTGAATCGTCAACATAGATTATTGAAAAGAAAGTTTGAGCTGACAGAAAGGATGATCATTCAAAGCGAGTCTTTCTCCTAAAATCTTCAAATAAAGTAAACTTTCTAGAAGAGGACTATTCCATCTTTTTAAGGTACAATTAAAACAAGAAAACGGAACTGCGTACTAGGTTGAGCATTCAATGATGTAGAGACCATTATAAAGTCATTTGTGTTTCACTGGATGTGATCCAGCAGTAAAGGAGCTCTGAGTGAGGACTGTAATCCACTTTACATAATGCAAGCACTAGAAGTATCGCTGATGCATTCTGAAGTGAATAATAATGGATAGGAAAAAACAAGTTAATTTTTAGTATGTTCGCTGAAGGCATTGCTCTTCACACAGATAACTGTTGGGCTTCAAATTTGATCCAGATAATATCAGTTAGAAGTGGAAGTCAAAATTACGACTAAACAATCACCCAAAAGCATACAGAATTGAGCAGAATAACATAAATAGTAACACAACAAAGAATGTCTTCTATGCAACCTGTGATCTCCTTTTTTTCAGCAATCTAAAGTAGAACTATGCGAAGCTGTCATAATAATAGTGATTACTTCTTTGCAAGCAGCTCACACAATTCCACGGGAACTTCCACCGGACAAGAAATAATTGCAGCGGTTTTGAAGATTTGCTTTCTAATCCAGAAGTTTGAGCGTCAAAAGTGAGAACTTTCGCAGGAAACTGAAGCCACACCGACTGAAAACGGAAATTTTTGCAACACTTTCACAAAGGGCTGCAAGACGTTGGTTCGCTGAATGCCCCGCGGAACTTCCAGGCAGTTTTCAGAGAAAGAAAAACAATAGCTGCAATACTGACTTCAGCGACATGGTCATGGGTTGAATCACTGCTTAAACGAACGTTTGCGGAGTTGCATTTGACACAATGGAGCTTTTTTTGAGAGAAAAGGTGTGTGCGAAAAATCGGTGCTCGTCCAAAGTCGAGGTCGGGATGAACTAGGTGATAGTAGTTTCTGATTTTAAGTGCGCATGAATGATAAACTATGAGAAATATCAATAAAGTCTTCTTGGAGTTAACGTTGGTCCCTGCACAATATCATTGCAGAAAAGCTCTTATTCTGAGAGAACATTTTTGAAAAGCTTTTTACTGTCGTAGAAGTTAGCAAGAGATTTTTCTAGAAACTATTTCTAATATCTGTTTCGTAAGGTGCAAAAGGAACCGCGGATGTTTACAGCTTATGAGAATGAAATGGAGAAAATAACAAGCTAGTTGCGTGAGATCCACCTTTCTTCAATACAAATATGTATGAGGATAGATCTCAGGGTTTTCTCTGAGTATATCAATCAGGGCTCAAAAAGAGTTGACTTTTGGAGAATGCAAAAAACGAATCTCCCTTCACTTTCGCAAATTTTTACGAAGTTCCCTTTGTCCCTAAACCCTAAAACCCTCACAAGCGAAACGTTGACTAAAAAAACTACGAAATTTTCGTGTCTTTTCGACCTCAAAAACGATACCGTCTTTGCTATTTGTTCCAAAAAAACAATATGCGGCTTGCTTACAAGCTACCTATGCCGAGCCCTGACATCAATTTTTGATAGCAGTATAAAACATCGACCTATGACCTATTAGGGTCGGAATTTGTTTATTGGTGTACAAATGATGTCACCCAAAATTCGGCGGAACTTGTATTTAATGCTCCGGAGCACATTTTATAGGTAAAGAACAAGTGTGATAAAAATTTGGTGAAAAAGAGAATCTAAAAACCCAGCCAATATTTTATCAGTCCACCTGTACCATGGCCGAAAGACGCAGCTCGTAACATGGTCGTCTCGGCCGCGCATATTCCCATCCCTCCCCCCTCTCTTGAACGTTTTTCAGACATATTTAAGTGCTCTCTACGAGCATTCGCTTTGGTCTTGCGCAGCCTCGAGGACTATCTGAAAACTCCAAAAATATAAGCGTTTAGTCCTCCGCAGCTCTTACAGAGAATACAGAATAGCAAAATTTCTTCTATTGTGCTGGCACACGCGACCAAAGGTAGACTGTTTCGAACACTTTTCCGCTAGACCTCATTAATCAAATAAGTATCATACAAGTAACATTTACCTTC
>CATQJL010000316.1:32836324-32892610 GCA_958299035.1 Cylicocyclus nassatus
AAAGGACTCATCCAACAAATTATTGTTACCCTGCATCAGCGAAGTAGAAACCCTCGAATCTTTGATTATCATGTAATTTTTGCAATGGCATAATATTTATCAAGCAGTAGGTATGTAATAATTGAAAGGTTTTACGGGGATGGAATCAAATTATATTGGTCTCATCTATTGCAGCATGTTTGGGTTAATAAAGCTTTACTGTGTTGGATCAAGAAAACAATATTTTTTTGGGTGAATGAAAAAACAGTATGAACATACTGAATGATGGAAACAGAAAATCTGCGTTCTGCAAGTCAGCTCGGTCATCTAGTCACCATTTAATGGACTATTAAATGGTTAGTTAAATTCCATTCATCTCTGTAGTGAAGATAGTGTTTGAGATAATGTTTGAATAAAGCGAGAAGCTTGTTGAGAGATTCAGACGTACTGGTGCAATTTTTTGTTTAATTAATTTGCATTTTTGCTTTGATTAGACTTAAGTGTTCTACGACGAAAAAATATGCTTACTCCTTTGTAGTCCTTACATGGCACTTATAATATACTAGTTGGCAAACTCGGCTCCGCCCGGCCCTGTCAATAACATATTTGTAATCAGCATGCTCGATTACCCCCCTGTGCCAACTCCCAGCCCCGTAGCTCAAATTTTGCAAAAAAATCGATAAAATCGATATCGATCGATAACGAAAAGTAGCCTATGACACCCGCCGGGGCCCGAAGTGTATGTGTGCCAAGTTTGGTCCGGATCGGTTCAGAAATGGATTTTTCTATTCGGAACATACGTACACACAGACATACATACAGACAGACAAACAGACATTCAGCTTTATATATAAGATAGTAATTCTTAAACAGTGACAAAGTTAGAACATTGTGGGAGTCACATAAGAAAGTACCTAAACGATTTCGAAAGTACATCTGTACTTTGATCAGCTAGGAGTTTGCAGATCTGCATGATTTGTTTGATATGGTTATTGAGTAGGGGAGGGGGGGGGACTTTCTCACCCGAGAAATATTTTCGCACTCAACAAAGGAAGTTCACTTTGTCGAAGCGGCGATTTGAAAAGTGATAAACTCATGGACAGAGTTTTGAATGTAGATGTCAGACAACCTTCTATATCTGCGATGCGCTCTTCTGAAAAAAAATTGTAAGCTTCTCTTACGCCAAATTTTCGTGCATTTTTACTCGTAAAATCACGGTAATTTTCAAACGAAAGTATGCAGGCTCAGGCAAAGCACCTGATGAGCATTGTAGGTCTAATCTATTATCATTCGAACTTTTTCGAATGTTGCTCATCTATGTTGTTATTCACAAATCGTCATTTTCCTTCTAGAACACACTTCCATTACAGATACAAAAAAGCCCATACTTCCCACGAAAGAGGTGATGACGCAGATGTACACGCTACATTTGAGGTCAACGTTTAAAGCGCTATGCAAGGTATACATTACCTTCGATCGTCACTTCGACCGAACTTCGTTTATAAGTGACTAGATGGCTTACCCGGCTCCGCCAGGCCCTGTCATTATTTTATTCGTAATCAGCATGCTCGATTATCCCCCCTGTACCAACTCCCAGCCCCGTAGCTCAAATTTTGCAAAAAAAATCATAAAGTCGATATCGATCGATGACGAAAAGTAGCCTATGACACCCGCTGGGGCCCGAAGTGTATGTGCGCCAAGTTTGGTCCAGATCGGTTCAGAAATGGAATTTTCTATTCGGAACATACGTACAGACAGACATACAGACAGACAGACAGACATACAGGCATACAAACAGACATTTAGCTTTATATATAAGACTAGCGGCCCTACGGGCCATTAGTTGGTGGGTCGAGGCAAATTCGTGGACATTATCAGAAAAGAACGATAAGGCTCAAAGCCCAAATTAGCCTAACAGGAAGCGTCTTTAGTCGAATGGCCTTTCCAAACGGAGTCCTAGATCACTTTGAAGAGCATTAAACGCTGATTCGAAATCTGTTTTCGCTATCTGCCAAACGCCCTTGGGCGCGGAGTTATGTTTTTTGGAGCAAAAAATGAACGCAGAATCTATGTTAAAACAGTAGTTACAATATTTCCTGCGCTCAAATAAAGCACTGTTGAGGGTATAAGGGTATTAGACAGAAGGTATTTATCAGGTGAAGTGCTCCGATAATGAACACCTGATCATCTAAGCAGTCTTGGACATTTTGTTCCAGTTATGCACTCAGTTTTTCGAAATAGAAAGTGCACATAACTCGGCCTCCAGAGGCGCTTGGCAGATATGGAAGACGGATTTGGAATCCCGTTCAATGCTCTACAAAGTGATATAGGTGACACGTGGAAAGGCCACTTCGACTAAAGACGCTTCCCTTGTAAGTTAAAAAAATGACGCAATCATTTGGAGGCAGTTTGACTGATTCGTTATGCTATCGTTAGCTGCGAAGCATCATTCCGAAAGAAGATTGTGACCTTATTCGTGAGCTAAGTTTGCTGTTTCTGATGTTGTAATATCACCGTCTAGACACACGCAAAAGCATAGTACTCCCTATAGAGCAAAAAAACCTGACTTTGTAATATTTGGTATACCGGCATTTTTTTAGGGCAAATGTTCATTACAGAGCGTCTAATTATATTCAGTAAGTTGATGATCACGCATACTAATAATTTCGTATAGTCTGTCCCAATCCCAACCAGGTCGAATTGGGCAATGGCCCTCGTCGCCAGGGTTTCTGCGTCACGCCCACAGTTACCTCGTCTGTTCTCGCTTCAATCCCTTAGCTTTTTCTGACAGTGCGCATACGCAGCGACAACGATTGGGCCTGATCCCAATTAGGACAAACTGTACGTTGAACTGCCAGCGGCCTTAGCGGTTTATAAGACATTTGAAATGAGTTTATCCCTTCTATATATTTTCAATTCGGTGTTATGTACATAATGTATATTTTTACTGCGTTTTCATAATGCCAGGTGAACATTACAGAGAGCTTCGAAATTATTTCAGACAACTTCAAAAGCAGAACTGTTTCCATCGTTTTATTAAATGCCGGTAGGCTATTGTCTCAGATAGGATTAGCAGTAGGAGGCAGTTGTTTATACAATGCGATTAGCGATGAAAACAGTGATACAGTGAGTGAGTAGTATTAAAACAATATCTTACGAATAGATTAGAGTGTATGAAAGCATGTGTTAACAGAAGATGTTGTGATTGCGCACCGAGTATGAGAGTGGGGGGAGGGGGTAGATGATAGCTCGACTCCAATCCATAAGCCGGTACCGTTCAATTTGACACCCTGAAAGCATTGCAAAATGGTGTCCAAATAGTAACCAGGAAAGTAGATATGCCGCAGTTAGCGGTTATAGTACGATTAGGCTGTGTTCATACTGATCTCGAAGTCCGGGAACAGTTTTAGCACAGCGCTCAATTTCGAGCATTGTGCTGGAAATGTTCCCGGACTTGGAGATCAGTATGAACGCAGCCTTAGTGAATGCAAACGTATCTCACTGAAGAAGGTTAAAACTCCATCAACGCGCAATCAAAAAAACTACCTACTGCTACTTATCCATAGCAAGAATGACGCATCCTATTGCAAATAATTCAACGAAGATACAAGAAATTGCGTAAACATGTTACATAATGAATGTTACCCACTGATTACTACGGAAGCTGATAAAAGCTGCAAAGTTCCTAGGTTATGACAAATGAGGGCATTCAGCGTGGATGGCAGGAACATTTTCGTGTACAAAGATGAAAACCGATATGGTTTACTGAAAAAGGAAACGATTAGGGATCGACCAAAGCAAACCAAAACAACGACCTAATGTCGTTGCAGCATAGAAAGCGTGGGGCTTATTTGTAGTGAAAATATTAAAAGTCCTGAAAAACAAACTAACATGTGATTGATTTTAGATGTTAAATGCTGTTCATAAATCAGAGTAGCGCATGAAACCTCGAAGTACAGTCGTAATTTGGCGAAGCAACCAGTCAGAGAAACAAAGTTCGGTAATAACCGCTTCACTGGAAAAAAACAGTAGACAAATAGATTGTTGAACGATGAAAAGAGTCACCCAATGCTGTTGATCCATAAAAAGCGATACCTTGCTGTAAATGTATGAACAAAAGTTTTAGATGTTGCTCGAAGTGATTCACTACAGTTGTGATCCACTCCTACACTGATGGCCTCCAAAACATCCAAGTACAGGGCATCAGGATTAAGGGCAATAAACAAAATGTCAACATAATTGCGTTACAAAACTGCGCCACTGAAAAAGGAAACAGTAAAAAGACGATTTAAGCCAAAAAAGAACTACCTGATGCTGTTGATGCGGAACAAGCGCGACGCTCCTATAAGAGATCTAACGATGAAGATATGATGCAGTAAACGTAATGTGTTATAGAGGGGATCCATTGGTGTTCAAATAAAGGTAACTAAAGTCTTCAAGTAGAGTTGCGGTTTCGATCGAGGGGCAGTTACAATAACGGTAAGAAGGCATCAAGTGCACCGATGTTTTATCGGAAAAAATAAAAATGAAAAGTTAGCCAACGTCTGATTGAAGGGCCTACCTAACGCTTTCAAATCGTCATAACCTTAACCCTTTACTTGTCGCAGATGTCGATAGAAGCACAAAGACAAACCATAGTAAGGGCAAAGGAGAGCAGTCACTGTGGTGAAACAATGCTGGGGACCTTTCACTGAAAAGGGGAAAAATGAGAATCCGGCCAGCCTCTAATCAGAACAAATACCTGCCACTGTTGATGCACAGCCCACAGCATACAAGGCGTTAAGATACGGAAAATGCACGCGATTATCCATGAATATGATGCACAGCCACACAACGACGGGAATCCATATAGGCTTTGATTGATCAACCGTGGCTACGACAAATACCTGCCACTGTTGATGCACAGCCCACAGCATACAAGGCGTTAAGATACGGAAAATGCATGCGATTATCCATGAATATGATGCACAGCCACACAACGACGGGAATCCATATAGGCTTTGATTGATCAACCGTGGCTACGACGAGCGAGAGCATCCGCCGGCAGTGAGGGAACAGTTTCGCTTACGATAAGCTACCACTATGGTTTACTGAAAACGAAACAATGAGGTATCGATCAAGGCTCATACCGGAAAAGATGAAAATGAAAAGTTGGCTAACGTTTGATTGAAAGGCCTACCTAACGCTTTCAAATCGTCATAAGCTGAACGCTTTCTTGTCGCAGATGTCCTATAGAAGCACAAAGTCAAACCATAGTAAGGGCAAAGGACAGCAATCACTGTAGTGAAACAATGCTGAGGACCTTTCACTGAAAAGTGAAAAAATGAGATTCCGGCCAGCCTCTAAAAGCCTACCACTATGGTTTACTGAAAACGAAACAATGAGGTTCGATCAAGGCTCAATCAAAGAAACGATCTTACTGCAAAATAACGTGGAGTGTTTCCTTGCGGCAGATTTAGTGATGTTAACGTGGCAGACATGAAGCGTGATCCATTGTAAATGTGATTCGTTACTGTTCATAGAGCGAGGATAGAAACTTCCAAGTATGATCGTGGCTCGACTGAAAACGCTAGCGATAAATGGGTAGGCTGATAGGAAAAAATGAGAAGAGAATTGACATACAACTGAAAGAAAAACCTAAGGCTTGAACCGTAACAAGCGTCGCGGATCATTATTGTAGATCCGATAAAGTACGTAAAGCTGCACGACTTGTGATGGACAAATGCGTAGGTGATAGATTTGTAGGAATTGCACGACACTCGATGAGACAACGCGCATACATACAAAAAGTATCCGGGGAGGTTCTCATCGGTCTAATGCTGTCCTAGTAATGGAAAAAACAAAGGCGTGCGATTTCTATGCAACGAAACATTAGGACTTAGAAGAAAATATAAGCAACATTGCGCAAAAATTCTAGGCAAGATCATCAAGTCAAAAGCTATATAGGGGCAAATCTGGGCACCCGGGCAGTGCCGTACTGTCAATCTGTCAGTAACTATGTGCCAAATTTGTAAGACTGCTGTAGGGCTTAGCTGAAAAGTGTGCAATGTTTTGATCCGTTTATTAGCGAGGTAGGTACGCAATTGAACGTAATGTTTTGACCAACTTCGCCAAAGCTAGAAAGACTACATCGCATTTATGAGAACTTCACCGGAAACCATTCATACAGTCTGCTCCAATCGGGATCAGGCCGAACCGTCGGCATAAACTTACGGGCTCGCAGCGCTAGCGGTCTGCGCTGCATGTGCGCGCTGCCGCAGAAGCAAAAAGATTGAAGAGAGGGCAGAGAAGCAGGCCATGGGCGTGACCGCGAAACCCTAGCCGCGCGGTCTCCCGCCATGCCAATTTTGGCCTGGTTGGGATTGGGGCAGACTGTAGTTTACAGTTAAGAAATGTCAGTGAGAGGGCGAAGCCAGTAGTCTGCGTGATCTAAAATGGAAGTTTGTAAGTTTCGTGCTAGTATCCTCAGATTATTATTACCTACAAAAAATGCTTCTAAATCGTTCCTATCCATCATCTAGTAGGTGTTATAGCATGTTTAATTGGTTCATCTTGTTGGACGCAAGTGCAGAGTGTGGAGTGGCATTGGGTTTTATGAGCGTACTATTTCGTCGTAAACAAAATTCCTAATTACTGGAGCTTGAGGGACTGCTTCGGACCAATTTCTCGTAACTTTTATACCGCTGCTGCTCGTGCATCGCGATAATGCCACATAAGTACTGCCATGCGCGAACGAGGGAGTTCGCAGAATAACGCCCATTTTATTGAATGACTGTCCTTGACTTTTGTTGATTGTCATGCAGAATGCAAGCCGAATTGGAAACTGGAATCTGCAGAGACCAACACCGGTCTTCTCGTTAGTATAATCAAGGTTCATTCTGTGTATGTATGCATCCTCGCCATTGGTCAGATTCTTGCAACGAAGGAGCTTGTTCTCATTGTGGAATGATATCACAACAAGTCTTGTCCCATTGCAAAGCTGCGATGACACATCCACATTTCTTAGCAGCATCACAATTGAGCCAGGCTTAATCCGCAAAATGTACGGCGGCAATGACGCAGGCATGATATAATGGAAGTACTCCGCGTTGTCGCAAGGTAATCCATGCAAGCCGTCCTCCTCTACAGAAGGTGTATCTATTCCGACTAAATCAACCGTATCTCCTGCTAGCTTCTCCAGCACCTTTATGTTGAGTTCTTCTACGTCGCAGTTACGCACGGTCAGCAAAGCAACTCTCGCGAGCATTGAGGAATCATTCAAGAGCTCGGGTGTATAGATCCATTCGATGACATCATCTTCGGTAGTCATGCACATAGAGGATGGTAGCAAAATGTTGTCGTCACTGTAGAAGTTATCCCCAGTTCCGACGGAAAGAAGCCATCTTGTATATTGCTTTTCTTCGGCACCCATCCTCAGATTCTCATCGAGAGTGAAAGTCGTGAAGTGTCTCCAAAGTTGGCTATTCTTGCATGTAGAATCTAAAGTCTCTTGTCGCGTGCCGCCTTGTATGACTGGTAAAAATTGGCACTAATCTCCTCCTAAAATCATGGTAACACCACCAAAAAGGGTGTGGGCGAGAGATGATGCATCTTTGGAAGACTGTGGACTAAAGAGTACCAAAGATGCTCTTTTGATTGAATGCGGCGGTGACCTTGGTGGCAGAGTAAGCCCAGAAGTTGAAGAACACATCGACAACGTCGCAGAAAATTTGACACCTGCACAAGAACGAATTGTTAGTGCGATAATGGCTGAATCTAGACTGCCCAAAGGAAGTGGCAAAAAACTCTATTACATAGATGGAAGGGCGGGATCTGGCAAAACTCGCACACTAAACGCCTTGATCACTTTATTGGAAGCAGAGGGCAAACGAGTTCTATCGACGGCATCCACTGGCATTGCTGCTACGCTGTTGAAACACGGAAGGACAGCGCACAGTCTTTTTTGTCTACCGGTAAAAAAACTTCATAGTTGGTCAACGGCTAATGTGGAAGCATCGTCACCTATCGGTCAAATGCTAAACACCGTGGATGTTATCGTCTGGGACGAAATTTCGATGCAATCGCGTTTTGCTCTAGAATGCGTCGAAAGGCTTTTGCGCGATGTTGATACGAGAGATACGGTTGATTTAGTCGGAATAGATACACCTTCTGTAGAGGAGGACGGCTTGCATGGATTACCTTGCGACAACGCGGAGTACTTCCATAATATCATGCCTGCGTCATTGCCGCCGTACCAGTCAATGTATGAGGTCTACCTTACTGAAGCCAATGCATTGCGCATCAAGGATGAAGACGTCTTACCACAAATCCTGATGAACTTGAAACACAAACGAGAGCTACCAGATAACTGTATCGTCCAATACTCATGAAGCACGTCTGAATGTACCTAAGGTAGACAATGTGGTTGCAGCTATATACAGAGTGTCCCAAATAAATGTGAACACTGTTTGATCGTTGATAACTCCCTTGCTTTTATGTCTTCCGCCGAGCTTGAGGCACCATTCTATAGAGCCAAGCCTAACTTAGATCTACAGTATGGAGCGAGTCGTCGATCGCTCTTCATTACTGTAGGATTACGGTAGGAACTTTGACAAGGATTTTAAACGGTTGAAAGCCATATTCTGCCTCGGAACAAAACCAAACAGGCCAAAAACTTTTATACATGGGTAATGGAAGCCGCTGAGTTCGAATATGAAATTTCCACTTCACTATGACGCTTCCTTTTGAGGTTATCCCAGGTAAACCTTAATAACCGAATTTCCAGCATTTATCAAAAATGTGATTACCCTTCAAAAAAGCTAAAAACACTCGTAAAAAGGTGCGTTATGGAATCAGCGTGCGCGAAACCCTTAGTACACGATTTTTCAGTTTTTTTGAAAAAAATTTTGTCAAATGGCATACTTCCCAATAGATCCACATGCCAGAAGTTCCTACCGTAATCCTACAGTAATGAAGAGCGATCGACGACTCGCTCCATACTATAGACCTAAGTTGAACCTCGCTCTACAGAATGCTGCTTCAAGCTCGGCGAAAGACATAAAAGCAACGGAGTTATTAACGATCAAACAGTGTTCACATTTTTTTGGGACACCCTGTATGTTTGTCGCAACGGTGTCTTCCCCACTGAGGACGAACTCGATAAAGGATTGCGTGTCTACAGTAGAGGAGGGCGATCAATTGCCGCTCATCACAACAACAATATTGATGCCATGTCATACCCTCTCTACTTCCCCAAGGGTGAGCAAAGCTTCGTGCGCGAAAGCTTGCCGAAGTTAACTCGAAAGCGAACTGCTCCAGTTGATATCACTGCGGATGAATCACGTCAGACGGATTTATTTTTCTCCGATGACCAAGACAAAGATGACCAAACGGATTCTCCTTCCCCTAAGTTCCTTTCCCGTGGCGATTTTTATCGGTTTATCCTTTCGCGGCGTGGCAACTTGTTGGAGCATCGTTTTTTTATGGCAGCGGCAAATTGCTATCTCAGTTTATCATACACGTCTACACCAGAATTGAGGCGGACCTTCTTTCTGTTATTGGTAGGACCACCACACAAATCAGAGGTACCAAAGCCACAACACTGTGCACTTACTTGGATCAGCAACTACAGGACAAGGGTTTCAAGCTCGGCAAACTCATAAATTTGCCCCGTTCCTTTGTTGGCAGTACGCTATGGTATGATCAGCTTTATCACAATGCAATGGCTGTCGCTCAACGCCTAGGAAAACCTGATCTTTTTATAACATTCACCGGCAACCAGGATTGGCCAGAGATACGTGAAAATCTGGTGACTCGTTTTGATTCTTGGATAACCGATCCCCCTTCTTTGCGCGAGGGTGTTCAGACTTCGTCTGCAGAGTTTCATCAAAGAAATTAACGACAAGAAGGTGTTTGGAGAAGTACTTGCTTTACAGCGTCGAATTTCAAAAGAGAGGCATGCCACACGCGCACATACTCGTCACCCTGCGCGAAAAACTTGATACTCCAGAGAAAATCGACGCATGCATATCGGCAGAACTTCCGGAATATCCCACAACCGACTATCCGGATGTTGCTACAAAACTGCAACTGTTCAATTTAGTAACTCGCTTCATGGTGCACGGCCCTTGCAATTCACGTCCAGATCTTGCTTGTCGCTCGAAAAACGCTGCTTTTTGCGACAAACACTTTCCGAAGCCATTCCGGGATGCTACCGAACTCACTGATGATGGATATCCGTTGTATCGTAGACGAAATAATAGCAGAACCGCACCTGTAGGAAAGAAACGAATAACTGTGGCATCCAATGCAGACGTCGTTCCCTACAACGCATACCTTCTAATGAAATACCAATGTCACATAAATGTCGAAAGTTGCTGTTCGATTAAGGCCTTCAAGTACATCTACAAATACATCTACAAGGGCCCCGACCAGATAATTTTTGAGATGCTCCGAAATGAACAACTTCTAGCTATGAATGCTAAACTGCATGCAAACAACGATAAAGTTGTGGACGTAGATATGCGCCAAGTTTTTTTGGAAGCACGTTGCTTATCGCATATGGAATCCGCTTATCGATTACTTCGTTTTCCTATGCAGTATAATATGCATACAGTGATCTTTCTTAGCGCTCATCTCCCCAACCAACAGCCAGTATATCTCAAAGGTCCGAGTGCAAAAGAAGTGACTCCTGTGAGTAAGCTTTTAGCTTACTTTTCACTGGTCAGAGAGTGTGAGCGCGCCAGGCAGATGACATGGATTGAGGTGGCAGAGCAGTTTGTGTTTACTGGCAAAGAATATAAGGCCCTTACTAAGTCCAGTCGACGTATAGCTGCCTTATGGCCTGTCAACCCAAAAAATAGTGAACTTTATGCACTGCGAATACTTCTTTACAATGTTCGCGGAGCTTCATCGTTTGAATATCTTCGCACTGTCAACGGCGTTATTTATGATAGTTTCATGGCAGCAGCCGAGGCTGCCGGTTATATTCAGGGCTCGGCACGAGGTGGCTAAATGAAAATGGAAAAAACGAAGTCCCCCTTGACTTTTGGGAATTTTTACGAAGTCCCCTTTGACCCTCAACCAAATTTCCTCTAAAAACCTGAAAAATTCCCCAAAATCCCCCAAAAAACGAAACGTCGACTAAAAAAAAAGGTCGCCGTCGCCAATTTTCCGTGTCTCTTCGGTCACAAAAACGAAACCCCCTTTGCTTTTCGTCCCAAAAATGATATCCAGCTTGTAAGCCCACCTCGTGCCGAGCCCTGGTTATATTGCCACGGAAACGGAGTGGCAGAAGTGCCTGGAGAGTGCTTCTGCTATCGCTATGCCTTCTGCTATGCGAAAACTTTACGCTCAAATCCTTCTGTACTGTCGGCCAACAAATCCAGTGCAGTTGTGGAATCTTTATAAGAACTCAATGAGAACACGTTGCCGAACTTCCACGGAATCAGAAAGCTTATTAGATATGCGTTCATTAAAGGCAGTGTCCGGGCAAAAAGTCGATTTTGAGATTTTGTGTTTACCCGGGCCTAATCGCCATGCTGAATCCGAAAATGCACATTGTAGAGCGCGAAAATGGCGAAAAACGACTCTAACACAGGAGGGAAATGAGCAGGTGGGCGGGGTCCTCCCCACTGCGAATTCATGTTCCCGGCTTCCGAAGCGGCCTTCTCGCTTCCGGTTTCAGGTCAATCATCCGCACTTGACCGGTAGCGATGTTAGGACGGCTAGCGGAATCGAGAAAATCGCTCCGGGAGCTGAGAGCGTGAAATCGCACTGGGGAAAGCCCCGCCCACCTGCTGATTTCCCTCCTGTGTTCCATGGTGAAGCTTCTTCCGCCTTGGTTCGCTCTCCTCTACTAAGGCGTTCAGCATAAATGCAAATGAAAACACCACAGCTGAACCCGTCACGCTGTGCATGTACGAAATTCCTTCCAGCGATTCCAAATGTAGTAAAGGAGAATCAGTTATTTGGCTCCACATCCTTCTAAGCTCTGGCTCCCTCGCTTCGAAATTCTCGGCAGAGTAGTCGAAACAGTGTGCATATGAGTCGTACACAAGAGCAGTGGACGATGTTGTATAGCATACAATTAACCCCCAATGCCTTCCACCACACATATGAAGAGGAAGATAGCAAACTCGGTCCTTTAGGGGATAATTGGGGATTTTGAAGGAAGAATTTGTTAGCTTCAACAAAGGGTCAATCACAATAATATTGCTGTTTCGAGTCACGTACAGGAGGTAAGTGTATATTTCTTCATCTCCAAGCCATTGCTCCCCACTTAATCTACTTACAGCAGACTCATCAAGATGGCATCGAAACGTGTGTCCTTCGTCATCAACGAGCTGCGCTTTCACAACGATGCCAGGAATGCTCTAAAGCTCAAATATACATACTACAATGGTACATCGTCAAGTCAGTTTCCCCTGTCAAAGAAGGCTCACTATCATGTAAGCTTAAGTCTACAAATAAATTCGAGTAAAATCTATCAAGCTCAACATTGATGCCTGGTTCCATTTCTGCCGGATACCGTTCGATGAACTCCGGTGAATTATCACAATTGTATTACACTTCTTAAAATTGGGGCATACTTCTCGACATACGCGTCTTACGCTCCGGACGCTGTAAAGCGGTGCGTGTGCGCAGCGTACTTTGGTACGGGTGACTACGCTGGCACCGCTTTCGTGAGAGACCGTGTTTAAGGGAATTTCATCGCTTATGAGTTGATATTTGGTTGATAAAGGAGGATGTCTACAAGACTCTGGCTTATGTTCCTGTAGGGGTCTGGCAATCCGCAAAGGTTAGGTAGAAAGAAGTGTTACGTTCAACATTTTAGGTCAGTTATATTTGTTGAAAGGATTGATATTGTTTGAGTAACTATCATCTGCAGGCCCATTTCAGTCGGCATACCATTACTTAAATCGGGCTAGCACCATCCGTGATCAAACAAACAGTGATACAAAAGGCTAGTTTAAGCGGAATGCTGAATGCTATGCTCATTACTTACAACACTTGTTCACCTAGAGCCTTGATTTGAAGACGCATTCATGAAAGTTTATTTTAACAAGCAACGTTTAACTTTCGTCGTTGGTAAATGGGATTGCAGGATTCCATTCTTTTAAACGGCAAGCTTGATATGACCAAACTATATCCGGTTTTGATTTTACTTCACCACTGATGGATCAAGGAGCAGTTTCTAACTTGTATATTTGATCAACTGTTCGTGAGCACCTTATCGATAACAACATTCAATAATAAAAAGGCTTGCACTCCTATGTTTCGGACACATGCTGTGAAAAAAACTACGTATTCTCTCCGACGAAAGTCTCACCACAAATTCGTCCCTACATCTTGCAAAGCACGCATCAATGTTAAATATCGATTCAAGACGGATGTGCAAGAATCCTTAGTTACGCTGCCATCAACCGTATGCCATCAAGCAAAGAAACTTTTGCTAATGGTAAGAAATGTATGCAAAGATTTAATTACACGGCACAACTCTGTGCAAAGAATCACAAGTTCACAGGGGTTAGCGTGCCCCGGAAGCATGAGCCATGCGCGCAATGCGTTGAGTCATGGCGCGCGCTTGCGCAACCATTGTAAATTCAGTGTACGTATGCGGATGAAGTATGGCGCGGACCATGGGTTTTGGATGATTATCATGTGTGTGCACAGACTGCACAGACTGTCCACCTTTGACTTTGTTTTTCTTTTTAGGTGGTAATTACCTCAGGTTGATGTAAGCGATAGCAATCAATTAGCTTCTTGCGGTTTCACGATGGCAACTCCAGGAGGAGGACATTAGAGGTGGCCGTGTGTGCGATGCACCACATGATTACATGGAAAGATTCAAGTGTTCATAATAACACGTAATTACAGAGCGGGGGAAGCAATAAGATGGAAGGAGGGAGGGTTGCGCGCTAGGGTAATGATGCGTGATCGCGGCAGCTGAGGGATCGCAGCCACATTCGTTCATCAAGCTTTCTTAGTTTTTTTTCTTTTTGGAAAGCTTTTCCGCTGTCAAATGATATCGACTACCGGAGGCGGCTTTGAAAAAGTCCTGGGTAGTTCAATCTGAGGCACCGGACCCTGCAATCGATGGCGCAACATGCAGTCCCTGGACAATGGTTGGCGTGCCGTTATTGCTCAACAGGAATGGCTGCGGCCTTGGTCCTGTTTGTTTTCGGTGCGCTTAATACCGAATCACTTGATAAGCAAACCTACAACTGCATGCGGAACAAAATTCGAATTTCGTTTCTAAATCAAAACCCGTGTGAAAATTTCAGGCGTGGAACGTTGTGTGCAATGCATCACATGATTATACGAAAGGATTCAAGTGTTCGTGATAACATTTACTGAGTGAGGGAAGCAATAAAGTAGAAACGGAGAGGATTGCGTGCTACGGTAATGCGTGATTACGACATTGTATGGTTTGTGGTCACATTCGTCGCTCATTAAGCTTTGTCGTTTTTTCCTTTTTAAATGCTTTTCTGCTAGCAGATGTTAGATATCAATTACCGGAAGCGTTGAAAAGTACTGGATTGAGACCTTAAGCCCCTGCATTCAGTGGCGCAACACCCAGTCCGCGGACATTGGCTAGCATGCCGCTGTTGCTACAGGAATAGCTGCGGCCTTGCTCCTCTCCGTTTTCGTTGTATGATCAGCTCTCAGATTCGTGTGGAGGTGTATTGCAGACTTTGCCTGATAACACATGTAAACTTGCTAAACCTCCACGTCATAGCATTGCTTTTCGTAATCTCTCGCTAACAAAAACCGCCACGCAGTGAGTTGGCAAGACTCCACCTCCAAACGAATCTGGGAGCCAATGATACTTAATACAGAATCACTTACCAGGGAGGAACCTAGAGTCAAAATCAGATTTCCAAACGAAATATATACCAGTTTGAAAGACATCGAATGCCGTTCCCAAAACCGTTCTGTTTTTTGCCAAGCCCCTCTAGACGCTGAGCCATAAGCGTTTTTTGAGTGAAAAATGACAGCAAAATCTAGGTGAAAGCAAGGGTTATGGTTTTCTCAACGCTTAGACGAAAAAGAGGTGAGTTTGACTATAACAGTCAAAAGGTTTCCCATGCGCACAGTGGTCTAAATACTCAACGTTAGGCCATGTGCGCAATCTTGGACGAAGTATTTGGAGGCGCTTATTAGACAGCAAAGACAGTTTTGTAATTAGCGTTTGATGCTCTTCGAATTGGTGCATAAATCTTTGAAAAGCCAATATCGACTTCGGGTCCTTCCCCCTGTTGGTAGCGACCTTTCAACTGGATGCGGAGCAAGACTTGAATTTGTTCTTTATTGGTGATCAGCTCTTGTGCAGAAAGCCACTTTCTTTGAGTGCTTTTAAATCCGAGACCCAATGCGTAAGTACCTTCTGCACCCCAGAGAGGTTCCCATGTGAACCAGCGTGCGTACGTGGTGCGACGCTGCCTTTCGCTCTTTTTGACAAGTTTCTCCTGAGATTTCAACGGAAATGCCCGAGGTTAACACGTTCAAAAGTGCGAAAAGCAGCGAGATGACGTGGTACCTATGGGAACCTCTCTGGGCGCAGACGATACATAAAACAAGGAAACGGCTAGGTATAATCTCCTCCATAGATCGTGCTACCCTGGGTCTGCGTCTCAGACCTGCCACGTGTGGCTAACGTGTTGGCAACGTTGGCAGCAACACGCCAGCAACATGTTGGCATGGCCAAAATGTTCTGCCAACATGTAGGGGCATGTTGCAAACATGTTGTTGCCACGTTGCCAACATGTTAGCCACACGTGGCAGGTCTGAGACGCAGACCAAGGTAGCACGATCTGTGAAAGGGACGATAACTGCGTTGTACCTCATGCGGGTATGCATCGAATTCGTAGCGTGTCAAAACTCCAGGCGTGGCACGTTAGCTATAGAACACACACGCGCGCAGCCCATATTCTAGGAAACCAAGCCGCGAACCGCGAGATGCATCGTCATGTTTACAAATAAGGCGCACGAGTCGCGAAATGAATGGCCACGCCCATAAATTAGGTGCGATTGCTCTGGCGGTCATTAACACGCGCGCGACGCACGCGGAAAGTGTCTGAGTATTACGCATATCTATCGTGCATCCCCCAGAATTTCCCATATGAGCCATCAACGTGGCTGCTTTTCGATCGTTCTAACACGTTAACTCCAGCAAATTTAAGGCGCTTAGGTATTCAAAACATGTTGAAATGAACGAAAGACAGCCATGTTGATGGTTCATATCGGAACAATTTTGAGGAATGCACCATATATGTCGAAATCGTATTTTCATCATCAAGTCTTTTATAAAGAATGGTGCGTAGGGATTTGTGATTGATCCTGGGGATGGCCACGTTGTTATAGATAGCTACACGACTATGTCGAATATTCTTATTGAAAGAGGATAATCATAGCTTATTATGCAAAATTTTCAATGTCTTGCTCATAAAATGTAATATCCCCACAGATCTATCCGTATCAATTCTGCAGAACATGTTTGCACGATGTTACGTAGAAGTCTAGCACAAAAATAGCTTTAGGCGGTAGTTTATCTCTTTGCATTGGAGAAATCACGCCGGAATGGCTACTGCTTGCCATTGAAGAGTAGTGTTAGGCACATCTGGGAGCATTTAAAAGCGAAAGACTCATGATCCTAAGGGTTTCATGTTCAAATACCGTAACCCGCAATTCGGTCTCCTCCTTACCAAAGCAAGAAATCGTGGCGCGACAAACAGCTGCAGCCAAAGACAATATACAAAGCGGGCATGATTTCCATGGAAGCCGGCTTCACCAATCTTTTGGTGCTGAGGTGCTCCAAATCTGCCAGGTATTGCCTTTGAGCGCACTCGAAGCTAAGTTTTGATTTAGTTAGCCTTATAGTCTAAAAAAATATAGTTTCCATTGAGAAAAGGTTGGTTTTTAAATAAAATAACAGTCTGAGATTAGCCGGGGCCGGCAAAGGGAACGTACTTGCAGAAAACCAATACTACTTTTAACACGTAGTAAGCGAAACGTCCTGCTTAAAAGATAGCGAGCGCGCAGTGCTGACGTTTTACCAAGGATAAGCTGAGAAAATGAAGAGCCACAGACATTCTTAACACGTTTCGGACCAATACTGCACATGGTGCAGCACGCACCTTTGTTTTCAGCGTTTACAGAAGGTTTTCTTTTTGTCCAAGGTTATCAAGTCAAAGGCCAAAGCCCCTACTTCTCGAAAGGGTCTGTAGAGCTGTGCCATCGATATTTGTTCAGGAGATATAAGGACAAATCGAACATCAGTTGCAACGAGTTGCGGCAACGCGAACAACGCGTGCGACGTCGCAACTTTTCTTAGCTTTGAATACAAAGAGAAAAACCGTAGTTTCAATAATGATGTGTATCGTGTACAACATAGATACTTTTGGATACAATTAGAAACTGAGTTCTTGTTCCTATCTTTTGAAAATGAACAGAAGTCCTTCTCAGACGACAAAATTCAAACACTTTGAATTCACTCAGAACTTTGGGTATGGATATTATCTGACATGTTGATTACAAATGTAGCACACAATCTACGAATTAAGGTCCCTTTGTTGGCTAACGGCTAAAAGTACCCTCTTTTTTCGCCGCGCGCGATTTCGCGATCCGAAACGTGTTAAAGCGGCGGCAAAAATTGTTTCCCATGAAATACAATTTTTGAACAAACTAACATTGAATAAATTAGTTCACCAGTTCAAGCTTAGGTGCTGAATGTCGCGAACCGTTGCGCCCGTCAGTTCAATTCCATCAACTGGGCAGAAACATACTGTATATGAAAATAACAATTACAATGGTCAACGAATTCAACACTTCTGCTAGTTGAAAATGTTTATAAAACAGTGGACATCGCACTTAGGCAATGTTTTGGGCCAAGGATTCCCCACTTTCGAAGTGTGTTATGCGTGCAAGCCCGCGACAGTGATGTAAACCGTAGGGGCTCGGGCATACTTAGCGCGATTTTAGTCGCGACGCGATTTGGCAATACTCTAAATTCCCAAAATTCATTGTAAAACAAGTTACACACACTGCAATTGTATTCTGCCAGTATACCATTTGAAGGCATCTAACAGGCTGCCAGATCGCGTCGCGACGAAATCGCGTAAACAATGCCCAGACTCAAAAGGAGAGGCGAGTAAATGACAAAACGAACAGAAAAGTGAATGGCTGATTAAGCTAAAGCTGCTACGAAATAGGAACACGAGCGTGCCATACTTGAGTACCCTCTACCTCAATCCGTATCTCTCTAGCAAGCAGTATAGATGCACTGGCTAGCTCGCTAGATATGGTTTTCATTGTCTTTCTGAATTTAGCTGACCGGCGGCAATATAAATACTTGTGCATGACGCCAGCGTCTAAAGCGAGCTAGCGATTGCGCTGGCTACGTATCTGGATAAAGGGATTGAGATAGGGGATAATGTAGACATTCGTACCTATAGTTACAAATGGCTGCGAAGAACGCACCCCATGCCCCGATGCAAATTTGACCGGCGCGCAGGGCGTTTGGTGTCGGACCGTACAATTGAGGCACAGATGTCTACTACTTGAACTACATACGCTAAGCAGTGAAGATCTTGAAAATGACAGCCTATCAATGTCATGGAATGAGGTGTTGAGGATGAATGTCTTGAGCCAGCAAGTTAACGTGAAAGGCTACAGAATGTACATTATTGGTCTTTTTCTACGAACCTCTTGCATGAACTTTCTTGTACAGCTTTTTTCTAATAGCAAGCTTTTATCCAGCATGATCCGTTTCTTGATGCTAAGGGTTAAAGAGTTTTATATAAGCCCTTAGTTTTTGCTTTTGCTTATGTTTTGAAGACAAATTTGGTTACCTTGTTGCGTACTCAGGATGAGCAAATTTAGGACCCACATCTCGTTTCCTATACTAAATGGACAGTATCAAGTAGACCCCTATTCAAACTCAGGCTTTCTTTGGATCTGTGACAAAAATGAAGGTCAAAGAGGCCGAGTCTACAACATCAGAACTTGTGAAGAGAGCTCCTTCAGTTCATTACAGTGCATGCAAAAAAATTTTTGGTTATGACATCATGGAAAGCAGTTTAATCTTCAGTGCGTCGCGATAACTAACTAAGGAATGAGCTCAGATGAGGAGTGAGAGTCAAAGAAGCGAGAGTTTGAACCGCATATTTCTCCCAGGCCGTACTTATATATGTCTGTGTACATCTATCTATCCATCTGTGAGATACGAACGAAGGTTAAGTAGCGAAAATCGAGTGAGAAGTAGTAAACTGGAAAGCGTGTTAGCGCCCTACCTGAGCTGCAGGTACTGCAGGTACTATCTTTGCCATTAAAACTTTCATATAACCCACCTTTTCCTCGATAACCTTTTCCCCTCTAGCTTCCCTCTTTCCGGTTTGTCTACTGCTCGATGGAGAAATCTTAGATTGCATTTTGATTCATGCGAATAAATTTCCGTAATTTACCTCGTGCTCGTCAACCTTTTCGATTCCTTCGGCTATGTTTCTTTTTCTTGTTCGTCTACGGCTCGAGTTAGCAGACTGCTTCTGAAACTCAATATTTTGCACTAAGCTGCTTTTCGTACAACCAATTACAAACTATGCTTGCCTTTTTCGAGTAAATCCTTCTTTCTTCAACGCGTTTCCAGTGCATATTCTCATGTTGCTCTTTTTCCACATATCTTAACAGCCATGGAAAGACAACTTATCACAATTCTAATTAGCGTTTATACCGGTGTGCGCTTCTAGCCATGCATTCACGAACATTTTCTTATCTTCGATTGTTGCCATTTTCCTCCTCTCATACATTGCATTCCACACCTGTAAAATTGAGGTTTGTTGCTTTATTGATATATAGGCTTACCTCTGTGTCTTCTTTAGTTAACGGTCTTTCCAATGAAAAAAATGTATCGCTATCCATAAACGATGCGAAGGAAGACATTCCTTGAAAAAAAAACCTACTCTAAAATTGAGCATAATGATGAAAGTGCTGTGATATGAACAGAATTTTCTGAGACCTGCAAAGATAATGAGAGGATACGAAGGACTATTGCTCAGCTTGTTTGTTTTGACATGAGAGCGTATAGGTCCCAGCAATAAGAGTAATTCGTTATGCCGAACTTCGTGCGTTTGATTGGATTTTGTACACCAATCTGGCTGTATACGGTGCAGATTGCTGCATGTTGATTGAATCGTAAACATTCCAAATTTAGAGGCTACATTAGTTGCATTTTTTTAATGCTAGATGAGTGGACGTTTGGTTCTTTATAGATTTGAGGCACATTTTTCATGGGCAATTTTCCAATCGTAATTCATAAGGATTGCTTCACTGCAACTGTGATGCTAGCGTCACATCACATCATGCATAAATTGTCCCTTCGAAGACTATCGTTTTGTTTCCTCATTACCTGTTCTATTTTTCCATCGCAGTTTCGCTGCCACAGATTTTGAGAGCGGTTAAGCCAGAGTGTAGTGCATTCCTTAGAGAGGAAGATCTTACCAGCGTATATTTCTGGTTTCTGAATAGCCCTGTTTCACACTTCTAGCCATCTTATTCTGCGATTTCTACTTAGCGAAACACTTCAACATACCTGGTTCAGGATACTGTTCGCTATTGAACGGTCCCTAGCATTCGGTAACACAGTTTTTTGAAACATTTTACACTGTATTCTTCCAGTACGAGACGAATTCGAGGATCAAACCTAATCTATTCCTTAGCTTGATAACACATAAGGACGGTTAGTCATGCTATTTTGTAAACCTGTATGATTTTGTATGCTATAGTTTTTCAGATTAAGTGGGCTTTATCAAGCAAAATCATAAAAAAAGAAGTCACGGAGGTCATAGAAGACAAGCTCTAAAAATTCTTCAAACAGTGCATCTCGCAAACTGACAACACATAAAATGGTAAGTTGTTTGTTGAAATTGTCTTGATTTGGATTTTACAAACAAAATAGCTTCTACCGGGAACTTTAAAAGCTTTCCGCTAAACACAACTGATAAAGGAAAGTCAACTTGTTGCCGAGCCCGACAAATAGCTCCTTACATGAAGTTTAGAAAGAATTCGCGGTACTCACCTCATATCGTATCCAACACTTCATGGAAGGTCTTACCATATGGATAGCTTATCGTGTTTGTGTAGCATGTCCAGTAACCCTCCTGCGCATAGTCGCAGAATTTTAAGATCCTGATCCCATACCATAGCCCTACGGTAATCTTACTACAAAACAACCTTTTGTCAAATGGATATTCGCTGTCAGTCCGAATAATCCCCTCCTCCCGTGCAAAGCTCCGGCGGAGCTGATAATTTAATCTCGTGCCGCGCGTCTACCATACTCTTTCAAAATGGCCTTAATTTCCGATATGAATGTCGTTTTTATGAGGAGCAGATTGAATACCCCCCCCCCCTTCCTCAGGCGTATTCTCATCAAAATCCGAGCTCTTCAACCTTTCGGTTGCATCAAGCGTACTGCGCTCCCACGACATCTTAGCAGTGTGGCAATAGCCAGATTATCCTAAGTAACCATCCTTATACTACAAAAACAGTTCTTGTTCAATGGCCGTATGCATTGACATCCCTGCCAGGAAGGGGTTCGCAGCTTAAATGAAACTTCCTATCGTGAAGCTCCAGATATCTGCCTTCCACTCCCTACCTATCAGCCAATACTACCACCATCAGCCTTCGGCGAACATGTTGAGCAGGATTGAGAAGCTAGCTGTATAAGCCGATTCCTGACGATTTTAGCGGCCGACAGTTCTTCTTCAAAATCTTTTCCCTCTCTTCGAAGTTAACTGAACCGTTTCAAGGTTGAACTGATCAACCAAACCAACAGTGATAATCATGTTGCTGATAAGAACAAATGATGCACTGATGTCATGAAATTTGTTACGGACCACAACGCGACAGTTGGGGTTTACCGACAAATTCGCTACTTCAAAACTCATCCGTTCCTATCAGAAGCATGCTTGACATTCCTCGGGCAGATAATCAGTAGAAATTTGGCACGATTTTATTAACAAAGGGAGAAAAAACTTTGGAAAAAACAAAAATCTTCGGCCGCTGGGGCACACCAGGGGATCATACAAAAAAGCTTGAAAATGTGGCTTGTGTAGCTTCTCGCTCCTGTTCATTATGCTCATAGCTAAGGACGGCGGGATTACTTGCGGATAAGTTGACACGTGATATCCAGATATCTGGAACTTTAAATCATGCAACTTTATTTTCTACTGCGATCTCCTCCCCAACGCAGATGTTATTGGATGCGGCCCTAAGCATGACCATCTGTTGTTTCACGCATTGCTTCTGTCGATTTGCAATTTTGCGACAGACGGCTACTTTTTGTAATTAACTTGAACGCACTCTCCTGCACCAACTGCTATCTTTCCAGCTCAACTTTTGCGTAAATTGTTGTAGTTGATGAGATCGATAGAAAATCATGATGTATAGATATATCATTCTTAATCTCGTGTTGTCATGCATTCCCGTGTCCATCTAGCTTCCTGAGTCTGACTGTAAAACTGAGTAATTAGATAACAACGGTGTTCGATAATTTTGACAGTATTGATTCAAGATGGACGATGTGCATCTTGTCGCGTCATCAGTACACTACATCTACTTTGTACCTGTTCTCCCATTCGAAAAGAAATGTTGGTAACTGTTGCGCGTGCTTCAGAACGAACATAGAGGCGAATACGCAGTTGTGAGCAGCGATATGGTGTTTCCATAAATATTTCTTAGCTTTACGCTCTGATGCTTTCAAGAAGTGTACGGACTCTCTTCAGCAACATACCTTCGTATATTGATACAGTATAATCGAAAGCGGGAACAACCTTGACGAAGACTCCAAGTTCTCTGTGTTAAAACTCACATATCAGTTACAAATGCTTGATTATGTTTAGCGCATGTGTAGGTAGAACATATATACACATATAGAGGCTACTGTATGACGAAGGCGTAGAAGCGATTATAGTCGCGCGGTCGCGAGCGCGGCAAGCGCGTATTTCCACCGTTGTAAGGGACCCGTCATACTTCGCCGAAAAAAAGCCCAAAAAAGCCCAAAAAAGCCCGAAAAAGCCCGAAAAAGCCCGAAAAAGCCCAAAAAAGCCCAAAAGCGCCAGAAAGAGCCGAAACACTTCTCGCACGTTTTGGCGCTAAGGCATGTGTGTTGACTTCACAATCGAGCCTTTTTGTCATTTTCTGTCGTCCGCATGATAAGATAATGTCAGAGTTCTACCAAAAGTTCGTTTCTACATTCCGGCTCTTTTTGGCACTCTCCGGCTTTTTCGGGCTTTTTTGGGCTTTTTCGGGCTTTTTCGGGCTTTTTTCGGCTTTTTCGGGCTTTTTTGGGCTTTTTCGGGCTTTTCTGGGCTTTTTTGAGCGCTTTTGGGCTTTTTTCGGCGAAGTATGACGGGTCCCTAAGTCTTGCACATCATGCACTCTGCGGCTAATATAGCCGCGTTCACGCCCCAAAGATATTGCGCCTTCGTCATGTTATAGCCATCCCGACGTTAGCTTCTGTAGTGTATACTCATACGACTGCAAATTCTTGCCGGTAATTAATTGAAGAATTGTTCACGTCGTTTATATTGAATCTTACCTATAGTCACAAATGGCTGCGAAGAGCGCGCCCCAAGTCCCAGTGCAAATCTCTATTCCGCACGGGAACCCTGGCGATCAAGCGCACATACGCTATAATTTTCAGCGCAAAACAAGTGACACTGACGGAAAAATAACTCCCTTCGGCAGTAGAATCACAAAAATAAGTGCAATAGTGCAATTGGTCACTTTTACCGTGCGATGATCTACCTTTCATCTCTTGCCATCTAGATCATTCTTCATTAATATAGTGCCTCAAGAACTTAGCAAGGATAAGAAAGTAATGATTTGTTTGTGTCTAAACAGAGGGGGTTCCTTACTGAACATGTTTCTTATGCGGCAGTATAAGAAGAAGAAAGCTGCGGATCCAAATGTCATGAGGCAAGTATCGTTCATTCTGAGATTAGGAGACTCAAACGCTTTAAATTGAAGAGCATTTTCCACCATCTCATTTTTGATGATAAACCACTTGGATAAAACATTCGAGCCTGTTTATAACTAGTAGGTACGAAGCTTTTTCGAGTTTTCTATTCCCAGGATGGGTAGTAGCTTGCGGGTGAGCATTCTAAGTTCAGATGGATTTCGATAGCTTAACTGTTCCTGAAAATCACTGTGTACGTCAATTTCGGCAGCTCAGATAGGCTTAGGTATGTAATCGAAGAGGCATAGCACCGGAAAGTAATCTGAACATAGGCACACTATAGAAGCTTGCAAGTTGTAGCAGATTGTAACTTTAACTCTTGTCAAGGAGTAATTAAACTGTGAGTGTAGACTGCCTTTACCGGCAAGTCACGGACTGCGTGCTAACAGTGACGTGTTTATGTAAAAGTGGGAGATGTCAGATGTACGCACTTCTGAAATGGATGAGAAGGTGACTGCGAGAAAGCTAGTTTCGACTTTAATGGTAGCATGAAAGCTAATTCAAAGGTCCGACCGAAATGTCAACTGCGGATAGCAGCTAAATATTGCATGCCTGCAGTAACTCAAACAGCGGATGGCAAATGAGATGCGACACTTTCTTATGCCTACAAATAAAGTGGATTCAAGTATGGAAGCCAATTCATCGACATCTTCCGTAGATGTGTCTAACCATACTTGTCTGTGCAAAATTGATTTGAGAAACATCGCGTAAAGACTCAGCGGCACGACCGATAAAACTCCTACGCATTCGCTATCCTTACGTGAAATTTTACATTATAGATTACAACCGCCCAGAGTGTTTACGGTACAACCACGTTCGGTCAGATCAAAGCTCTCTAGACACAAAGATTTACACGGGTGTTTTATGTAAAGGAACTGCTTCGTTCGCTTTATCTTGACAACACATTATTTCTTGGAAGCTCAGAATTAGCCTCGGGTCTAAAATTGGGTGGATGTGAGAGGGGCTAATATTTCGCAACCGTGTTTTAACACTGTTAAAGTATCGTGGGAGCCATCTCAAGCAGCTGTATTTCGACAGTCTCTGAGTCATACGTCTTCCTTGTTAGCGCTTAATCTCATGTAGTAGATGACTTCCTTGTTTATATCTAACCATCATCTTTGTATAACATGAAGAGATTGCGCTTCAGCATCGCTGCATACTTCTACGGCTGTAGTATGAGAGCACCAGACCGTCGTATCTCAGAGCTGTTTCGTCAACCCCCTCATTCTTTCATCATCAATATCTTTCTTGCCTGAAAAACATGCAAAATCCCACCTATCAAACAGTAAAAACATATTCGAGAAACATACACGCACATACACGCACATATAAAGTTGTAGCTTCTATGGCCAAGAACTCGGCTGACAAATCGGCAACCGCTGCTACGCTTAAAAAGGAGGTGCCGGTAGCTATAGCTGTTGAAAAGCTGCCAGTACCGGTAACTATCGCAACGCTTGTTTCTGGGTGGGGGACATTAGGTCGCCGAAAAAGGGCGGTCCCCGCGGTCATTTGCGACAAATACGCACCCTTGTACATGCGCGGACATGCGTTCCTGCAGGGAATCCGCGCGGGACTCTTCCGAATTCGGCGACCTAATGTCCTCCACCCCTTGTTTCTGCTGCAAGTGTTGAAGAGAAAATCTCGTATGGCGATTACCCTTTCAATACGGTCAGTTCAACGCATTTCTTTAAATTATTGACTGGTGTAGTATGACTATGGCAACATAGACGTTTAGTCGAAACAGTTTAGGCGCTAACTATAGGGATTGTCAAAACCGCAATGATTCAAGAAAACATGACGATTCATGTATTAGCAGATCCTAACGAAATGAGCAAAGAATTCGAAGTATTCACATATAATACCGTAGGTTGTTAAGCGCATCAGTAGTTGGTTTGTTCAATCCCAGTCTACAGATGTCCAACACCGATGCAAATGCTGGAAGGATCATTTTTCGTGAAGGGACCAAAGTGCTTGTAATAGGTCTGCTCCGTTTTTTGAACAACAGACACGGTACGCGTATAATCTTGATTTTATCTTGATTGAGCAAACACTTCAAGCATGTAGGCATTTTGTCGTACACTGTAAGAGAAGTTTCAAATGAGCTGGAGCATGAAGCTTTTCTACTCGAAGCCAAGGCCGCGAATCTTTATTACAGCAAGGTACGACACCAATGATGATTTTCAGTAATCTTCTACTAAGGGTTAGTGTTTTCAGAATGTGCCGTGGATGTTGCATAATGGCATGAAGGCAGGATCATGCGGAATCTTTGGGCCTCCTGCAAATTTGGGAATCGCTTCCGGAAGAATGGTATGTTGTTATTAGCAGTTTCCGTACATGGTGAATTTTATTCAGGCTCTACCAGCATATAATACGAATCCGTTCTATCTTCAACCTCAACATCGCTCAATAGTCAAGAGATGAACAAACAGCTTGAAAAAGTATGTATAAGCTTAGACATGGAACAAGTTCCATCTGCAAGAAATGAATAGCTTTAGATTGTCGACCTCTTCCAGTGGGAGAGGCATAACTACGATGCCGATATTGGTTTGTCGGAGGATTTCATAGGAAAGGTGAGAATTTCATCTCTACAATAATATAGTTATAATGTAAAATCGGGTGTGTACAGGCTGTAAAAGCAGACAATATGGACATCCTGCGCGATAATCTGCAGAGGTTCGTCAGTGAAGGGCGTCTCCAGAACACGACAGATGATAAGCATTACTCTCTCATCCATCGTCCATAGTGTGTACATTTGGAGTGGATTACGAAAACTTATCTTTGCGACTGGATTAATCACTGTGCTATGCGTAAATCTTATATATAAAGCTGAATGTCTGTTTGTCTGTATGTCTGTCTGTATGTCTGTCTGTCTGTATGTCTGTGTGTACGTATGTTCCGAATAGAAAATTCCATTTCTGAACCGATCCGGACCAAACTTGGCACACATACACTACGGGCCCCGGCGGGTGTCATAGGCTACTTTTCGTCATCGATCGATATCGATTTTATCGATTTTTATCGATTTTTTTGCTGAGTTCACCTACGGGCTGGGAGTTGGCACAGGGGGGTAGTCGAGCATGGGGATTCCGAATACAATATTGGTTTTCAGGATTATCGATTACTTTTATCGATTTTATCGATTTTTTTGCAAAGTTTGAGCTACGGGGCTGGGAGTTGGCACAGGGGGGTAATCGAGCATGGGGATTCCGAATACAATATTGGTTTTCAGGATTATCGATTACTTTTATCGATTTTATCGATTTTTTTGCAAAGTTTGAGCTACGGGGCTGGGAGTTTGCACAGGGGGGTAATCGAGCATGCAGATTACGAATACAATATTAGTTTTCAAGATCGTCCATTACTTATATCGATTTTATCGATTTTTTAAAAATTTGAGCTAGGGGGCTGGAATTTGGCACAGGGGGTAATCGAGCATGCTGATCACCCCCTTGGGGATGATCAGCATGCTCGATTACCCCCTGTGCCAAATTCCAGCCTCGCATGTCAAAATTTACAAAAAATCGATAAAATCGATAAAAGTAATGGACGATCCTGAAAACTAATATTGTGTTCGTAATCAGCATGCTCGATTACCCCCTTGTGCAAAATCCCAGCCTCGCATGTCAAAATTTACAAAAAATCGATAAAATCAATAAAAGTAATCGATAATTCTGAAAACTAATATTGTATTCGGAATCCCCATGCTCACTTCCCCCTGTGCCAACTCCTAGCCCTGTAGGTGAACTCTGCAAAAAAATCGATAAAAATCGGTAAAATCGACATCGGTCGATAACGAAAAGTGGACTATGACACCCGCCGGGCCCGAAGTGTATGTGTGCCAAGTTTGGTCCGGATACGGCGGAGCCGGGTAAGCCAGCTAGTCGTATATAATCAGCAACATTTTTTATCTTGTATATGCAACTAAGGCAAGATGTAATTGTATTAGGTTGTCCGGAAATTAATGCCCGTTTTGAATTTGAACCGCAATAAGTCATACACCTTTCACTTCTAAATAGGATGCAGAGTACCATTCGATAGAGTAAAGCAAGCTCTACCAAAAGGCCATCTTGCTTTTGCAACAGCTCTCATCCACCTCGAGTTTTGAGCCAAAAACTAAAAAGACTCAGCAGCACGAAAAATCGAAAAAAATCGTAACTCAGTTCATAAAAATCCTACAAAGATTCTTACTTGCTCACGTAAGCACTATCCACATAAAACATCTATACACGCCTTTGCCGTATTTTTTCCCCTGTTAGAAATCAAGAAAACGGAAATTTTCGTGCATTTGCCAAAGTGATGCTGCGCTGTCCCCACATAGTTAGTTGTATACCACAAGCCTGTAGAAGTACAGACTCAAATTTTCAGCCCTCTATAAGCTTTGGTGCTCGAGAAATACCGAATATAGCGTTCCCTAGTTAGGTGGTCCAAGCTAAAATTCAAATTTCTCGAGAACTAAAGCTTATAGAGGGCTAAAAATTTAAGTCTGTACTTCTACAGGCTTGTGGTATACAACTACCTATGTGGGGACAGCGCAGCATCACTTTGGCAAATGCACGAAAATTTCCGTTTTCCTGATTTCTAACGGGGGAAAAATACGGCAAAGGCGTGTATAGATGTTTTATGTGGATAGTGCTTACGTGAGCAAGTAAGAATCTTTGTAGGATTTTTATGAACTACGTTACGATTTTTTTCGATTTTTCGTGCTGCTGAGTCTTTTTAGTTTTTGGCTCAAAACTCGAGGTGGATCAGAGCTGTTGCAAAAGCAAGATGGTCTTTTTGTAGAGCTTGCTTCACTCTATCGAAAGGTGCTTTGCAACCTATTTAGAAATGAGAGGTGTATGACTTATCGCGGTTGAAATTCAAAAAGGGCATTAATTTCCGGACAACCTAATAATAAGCCTCTATTCTCATAAATCAGTTTCGTAAATGTACTAATCCGTAGCAACCTACAGATAGAAGCAGCTTATCGGAATTGTCAGCCAATGGTACTTGTAGCAATGTTTTGTTGTCTCTCATCTGTTACTGAAGAATAAACGGATCCAAGCAATTCAGCTCCGTTTTTGTTACAATTACTCAAGTCACTGACTTAACGCCAACTTGTATCATCGAAGAAGCATAGTGGGCAAATCTCGAATAGTATGGATTTTGGGATCTATATATTTGAGTTCGGCGCCGGTATGACAGGCATAAGACAGCGCACGGAGTAACCTTTACCACCGCAAGCCCCTAAACCAGCTACACTCTTCTGTACCCGCCACATCGGCTTAGAAAAATGTTTATGCAAAATACAGTCGATATGTTTAAAATCAATATAGACATTGCACAAATAGACAGTAGTGCACGTAGCTCAAAAATCCAATTTGCAGCAAGCAATAATGCACGTAATTCAAAGATGCAATTGCACACGCTTGTTATCTCCATATATCAGTCTGCGGTTTCGGGCAGGTTTACGCGGATTACGATGAGAGACGAGGTTGAGCGCGTTTGAGAGCCTACATTTGCCGTGATGGTTAATGGCATGTAATTCAAGCAACCATTCTCAAACAACCTCTGCACTTATAAGTGCGTAATATAGTACGTAAGCATTACGAAAACAGCACTCAGTCTGCAACTGGAAACTACTTTTATCTAACAGCAAAACATAACAAGCTCCTGAAATTATAGCAATCCTCGTCATACATGTTACCACATTTATTAACAAACCCAGTAGGTTGCGAAACCAATGGGTGTGCATTGCATGAGTTCGCGAATCGGCGTGATTCGAACAAAGCTCACAAATGATTCAGTGGTTTCGCTAACCCACCAACTTCGTAATTGCCGATATTGTGAGTTAAGCTTAGCCAATAGTTCCGCAATCTATAAAGTTCGTTAATGAATACATGATTACGATCAATGGTGAGCCAATTCAAGCAGCTCGAATCTCGCGCAGCCTCACTTCTCTGCACTTCTTCTGCGAGCGTGCTCTTCGATAATCTTCTATTGCATATTTTTTGGTTATATTCCATGAGCTATATCACTAAGGAAGGAGCAATCCTCCTTATCTCTGTCGAACACGCGTGAAATTACAAGGAGCAGCATGATTCATTAATCGAAAAACCAATATGGATAGGAGAACGAAGAAAGATATGCATGTTCAATTACAGCAACACTATATAAAAAGTTACGCTTTGGACTCATGACCCAGAGAATAAAGCAACATAACGTCAAGAAGTTTCTCACTCGGACAAAAGTTGAAGCTTATAAATCGAGATAGTATTTAGTGTCAGGCAGTGCGCCAATAATGTTGAAACACACTTGATATAACCAGCAAGACGTAATTCACGATAAGTTAGCTAGTCGAAATATAGAATGTACTAAGCATGTCGGACAAAAATATCACTTGTGAATCGAAGTGCATTGAGTTGAAGAGGAAACCAAACTGTACCTTGTGGTTTTTTCGCTAGAAAAAAACATCATCGTTTTTCGAATCTATCAGGAAGCAGAAAAGTCAAAAGCTGAAGGGAAACCAAATTTATTCCGAATGCTAAACGTTACGTGACCTGGGTAAAAATGACAGTGCACATTTAGGACATACAGTTCATTTGTATCGAGGCAGATAAGTACTACGACTAAAGAACAACAGCATCAGTAGCAAATCTTCGAAATCAGTAGTTCCTAGTCAAAAAACTGCCAGAACCGAGAAGACTCTTTGGATACATAGTGAGCAGGAACCGACAGCACTTCTTTGAATCCACGAAGATTTCGCTTCTTCAACTCGCTCAAACTTAATGATAAGTAATCGGGACCACCACGACCATAATCTTGACGCAGCTATCCTGGCAAATTAAAAAGATCAGGAGAAGTTTATACGAGCAAAGTGTCGTAACTCTTGAGTGGATGGTTGAAAACGAACAACGAAGTTAGAAATTGGAATAATTAGCCTGCAAGACCGAAAACTTGTAGAATGAGGAATAGATCTATTATGAGAAGGATTCATAATCAGGCCGCAAAAAGGATGCATGCGAAGAATGTTAAAGTGAAGTCAAAAAAAAAACTGCTGAGAGGAACTTTTTTACTGAGCGTCTGACTCTCTTACCAGCAATAAGTTAATAAGTGACAGACAGCAGTGAATCACCAAAATGTAAAAAGTCCTATTGAAAGCACAACATTTATCCCGTCGCTTGTGATATGAGCCGCAACAAACACTGGTTGCAAATCCAAAGCTTAAAAGACGCATTTGGAAATCCTGGAAGTTAGGCACAATTCTTCGGAACAGTTGATTTTATTAGCAACAAAGAGTAACCCTAATGTTTATGTCAAATAGTGGCACCAGAATGTGTGCCTCCTCCGCTTGTCTCAAAGATGAAACTGAGAAATGCGGAAAACGCGAATCGCACCTTCCTGGCTTCTTACACGAAAAGGCGCATATGGCGGATATTAGATCGAGAAAAGGCAAACATAAAGTAGCGATCAAAGAAACGTCCAAACCTCTTATATGCTACATGTTTTCTAACAGAATATGGGAGAAACCAAGCTTTAATCCCCAAGTAAGCCTAGAAAAAGAGCATTTATGGAATGAGATGCATAGGGCTAGCGCCAAATTCGCTCCGCTCGAGTAAAGCTTACCTTAAATGGAACACGAAATTGTTTATCCACAAGGAATAGAACGGTAAATGATATGCATGAATTGTACAATACCGCTCATAATTCGTCAAAAAAGTCGCCGGACTGCGGCGGAGTGCGCCGGAGTGCGGCGGAGTGTGGTGAAGTGTGGCGCAGTGCGCCGGAGTGCGGCGGAGTGTGGTGAAGTGTGGCGCAGTGCGCCGGAGTGCGGCGGAGTGTGGTGAAGTGCGCCGCACTCCGCCACACTCCGCCGCACTCCGGCGACTTTTTTGACGAATTATGAGCGGTATTGTATATGAAGTGAGTGGAAGGAAATATACATATATTAGGTGTATAATAACATCAAGAAGTGTGCGGGGCTTACAGTTCACAGCTAAACAGCGATAAAATCGATATTTTGAGCTTAGAGAACTATCAAACCTCAAAAATCGATAAAATCGACATTCTGGAGGTTGCAAAATCCCGAAAATTGGCGAAAATCGATATTTTGGAGGTTGCAAAATACCGAAAATTGGCGAAAATCGATATTTTGGAGGTTGCAAAATCCCGAAAATTGTCAAAAATCGATAAAATCGACATTTTGAAGGTTGCGAAATCCCGAAAATTGACGAAAATCGATAAAATCGACATTTTGAAGGTTGCGAAATCCCGAAAATTGACAAAAATCGATATCCCAAAAATCGGCAAAATTGATAAAATCGATATTTTGAAGGTTGCAAAACCCCAAAAATCGGCACAAATCGATAAAATCGATATTCTGGAGGTTTCGAAATTTCGGAAATCGGTAAAATTATTGAAAAACTAAGCGAAAAATTCGAAAAACTCCATAATAAGCTCATTTCCAGTGCTTTTATACAGCTGAAACTTTTCCAAGCAAGCTCCGCCCACTTTATACCCCACGCCACGATCGAAATTGAAGAAAATAAGAAAAATTAAGAAAAAATAAGCGAAAATCGCGTTTTTCTAGCCCGATTTACCCCCTTTTTTAGCCGTTTTCAGCCCCTAACCAGGTCCAGATGGCCGCGGGAAAACTGTACACGAAGCGGTAATAAAGAGAGGGGGAAAAATAAGGGGGGAGAGAGAAAGGGGGGGAGAAAGAGGAAAAATCGCGTGTCTAAGTTTTTTTTTTAAGTCCGGGAAGGTTCATAGATAGGCTCCCACAGCCGGAGCCCCTACATTCTCTCCGAATTATATGTGGTGTCCCCCTCGAATACAAACTGAAGAATGGCTATCCCAGCTCGTCATCCCTACTCTCCGCGGAGATAAAATTCAAAATATGCACTATCGCCTTTATATAGCGCCTCTTACGCTGGAGCTGTGAGCACGAGCTACTCCTAGAAAAATAGAGCTACCAAAACTACATGTCAATGGCCACATGAGATTACCCCAGCCCTGCAACTCTCAGAGATATAAGGCGCCGAAATCGCCCTTATTGACAGATTTCCCAAGTTCGGCTGTCAATTAGGCACTTTTAATGGAAATTTGTTATCCTACGACCTCCTCTCTAAAAATCATATTTTCAGAGATCTGTCGAATAAAACAAACCCCAGCCCCGTAGCTGTAATATTCGCAGAGTTATTAGCCCCCCAACATGCATGCTCAGGCCGTAAAATCGGCTCTCCCAAAGTTGCTCCGTAATTCCCCCAAAGATCATGTTAGACACCTCTCTTATACCTATACACACCATATTTTTTCCAGCTTCTTAGAAGCAATACACACTGATATAGCGCGCTCTTGGCCTCTCGCTCCTCACTCTTGGCCTCGGCGTAAGATTTGGTTAAAATATTGAAGTTCTCGGATTGACTGTAAACTTCACTCATAGTGGTTTTTGGTCCCGATCTTTACGAAAATCTTATTTATTTTGCACTAGAGAGTCTTACAGTAAGCTAAAGTGAGATAGAAGTAGCTGGACCAACCAAGATCGCAACTTCGCCTGCACTTTTTCCCTACCTGTTGCGGAAATTGTCTGCAAATTTTTGTGAGTTGAAAACTTTGTGAACACCTCTATCGGACCATGCTTAGCACAGATCTTTATTTGAATTGTTCGTCAGATTATGATGTTACAAAATCGCCTTCTCATGAATTGTCTTTCAAATTCGAAGGTCCTGTAATTTGGCAGATATTCTATCCTACAATGTGCCACCAGCAGCAAAACAATTTAAGAAATGTTGTTAGCATGTCGAGTACAATACCGCTTACAGAATGTGCAAAATTTCCCTGAATATCGCAAAATTCCGAAAATTCCATAACAGACTGCTCTACATACAATACCGCTCATAATTCGTCAAAAAAGTCGCCGGACTGCGGCGGAGTGCGCCGGAGTGCGGCGGAGTGTGGTGAAGTGTGGCGCAGTGCGCCGGAGTGCGGCGGAGTGTGGTGAAGTGTGGCGCAGTGCGCCGGAGTGCGGCGGAGTGTGGTGAAGTGCGCCGCACTCCGCCACACTCCGCCGCACTCCGGCGACTTTTTTGACGAATTATGAGCGGTATTGTATATGAACGACAGAAGCAGAATCTAACTAAGTAACTCCTTATGCTAAATTATAGGCATGAACTCCATAAAGAAAATAATACACGTTTACAACATACATCTTCATTATGTAGAGGCAGAGAAGTACTAAGACTAAACTCCATCTGTGGCAAATCTTTAGAACCAGTCATTATTAGGCAATAAACTGCCAGTACCGAAAGATTGGCTGGATACTGTAGTGCACTAATATCTCGATCCAACAACACCCCTTTGAATCATGCAAAGACAGCACATCTTTAAGCGCTCCAGCTCAATAACAAATGGAAACACCGCGGACAAAATCGTCACGCAATCATCCTGGAAAATCGAAAAAAGCTGAAGAACTCCATCTGAACTGAAAGTGTCGTTGCAGTGTCTTGAGTGGATGACTGAGAACGAGTAATGAACTCTGAAATTGGAATAAGGCCTGCAAGACCAAAGACAGAACTTGTAGGCTTAGGAATAGATTTACTATATGAAGGTATTAACAGCCCCAAAAAAGAACGCATGCACTAATACTGAAGTGGAGCCGAGAAAGCTCCTGAGGAGAACGCCTTCACTGAACTTTAAGCTCTCTGACCAGCAGTAAGTTGGTATGTGGCATAAGAATGAGAAAGTAGAAAATCTTCTTAAAGATAAACATGTATCTCGGTTTCTCATGATATAAGCCGCAATGCAAACATTGGGTGCAAATTCAAAGACTATAAAAGCAACTATTTCGAAATTCTGGTAATCGGGAACAATTCTCCGAAAAAGTAAATGTTTTCTAAGCATTAAATTAGCATCAATGTTTACAAATCTCGTCCTCAACAGCAGCACACGTACGTCTTCTAAGCTTGTTTCACCTGGTAAGAGATCGATGGTGATGAAAATGAGCAATATGGGGAGCGCATTACGATCGAGAGAAAGCTAACACAAACAGCGGCAAAGAAAGGTGCAAACCTACTATTCTATTTTACACAATTTCTAACACATTATGGGAAAAGCCGAATTTTTATCCCCCGACTAAGCCATGAGAAAAGAGCATTTGTGGGAAGAATTGCAAAACACATACTTAGCACTCGCGCCAAATTCGCGCCTTTCGAGTAGGGCTCATTTCAAGTGGAAACAAGACTGTTTATTCACTGAGTTGGGCACGGTTGAACGCTAAATATATGGAAAAAGCATCTAAAAATGTTCTGATAAAAGATTCACACCGTAAAGAGGAAGAAGTAGAGGTATATGTGTTCAAGGTAGTCACTTTTGAACCTTGACTTGACGCACGTCTAGGTTGCGGCCAGTGGCGATACTGAGTGTAAAGCACGATAAATTAATAGGAGAGTTGTTGCTCTCGTAAGCGTAACGAAAAGAGCAGCACACAGCACGAAAAAGTAACTTACCCAGTAATTAGCTCCAAACATACGTAAAAACTCAAATAAAAGCGCAAAACAACGAACCTTTATGCTTCCCCAAGGTGGCTGTAAATGGGAAGTTGAGATGGATTTCTTTGTTTTGATGGTCTATTGAGTTACGTGACGTTGCAACGTGATATCTCTGGAATTAATGTGTCCTGCTGGATAGCAAGTATGACAGTAATCACCTGAGGCTTGACCTCGTCTTCGATGACACTTAGAAATGCGAGGTGTAAGGCGCTAGTACCTCAAGCTATACATATAGCCCCAGGTTGATCAGGAATCCGCGTATTGATTCAATACGCTAGATTCAGTGACACAGTAGCACCATGGGCTGAAGGATCAAGAGTTCTGAAGGCTAGCTATTTCAGTTGCAAAACGCGTACGCATAGAAATCAAGTGGGCAATACCTCGAAAACTCCCAAGGGTGATATGTTGGTCATGGGCAGAGCAAATAAAAAGGATACAGCTGGCACTTTGTACGTACGAAAGTGGAGCGTACACATATTTCAGCAACGCCAAATTGACTGCCTCATTACCACCAGCATAACGCTAACCAAAGCATTATGTGGAAAATCCTTCAAGTTCTAAACAGAAGGAACTTCGACGCCATTCCAGTATCCGGGTCCCATGTTTTTGTTGTGGATTTCGCTGAATCTTGACCTGGGGGAAGGGGGGGGGGTTTAATCGGCCCGCTGATGCCGATTATCACATCGTTTTTTGTATAACGTCATTTTCTGAGACGGTGGGTGTATGGTGGGAGGGGGAGGGTGAAAACCACGGAATTTGCTGGAACTTGGCCTAAGAGGGTTATTAGGGCCGCTGATGCCGAATATCAGATTGAGTTTGCGCGGTAACGCCATTTTCTAAGATTGCTGTGGGTGTATTGTAGGAGTGTGGTAATCGGCATTAGCGAGCGAATAGCTCCCCTAGACCAAGTTGCAGCTAAGTGCACGACAAAAACATTATGGAATCCGGATACTGGGATAGCCCCGAGACTGTTATAATTCATAAAAGTAGGAAAGACTTCGATAATGGCAGGAAAAGGATCTGAACTGAAATCTGACGTTAAACGGAAACGGCTCAAACAAAGTGCGGTGCACAGTTGACATAGTCGATGAAATGACGGAGTACAGCGTTTGCTTAGGCTATGTGATAGATGTGAAGGAAACCTGCAATTTTAGTTGATTTGTTACTAAACAGATAATGTAGTGGCATTGACTTACGCCAAGAACGAGCGCAGCTTGGTTCGTTTGCCGTAAAAACCAGTTCACGTGATCCAATCTATAAGACATGAATAACATAGATAGAACCAGAATAACATAGGTGTTGAGAGATAGAGTTAAGCCAACGTACAGAGCATTTGAATGGCACCATAGTTGTGATTATGCTCCTTATATAGGAGGTGATCGGAAGTAGGGCATAATTCACCTCAGCCGTGACCTCCTTGTCGATGACACAAGAAATATGAGGTGTGATATGCTGGTACCTCAGGCTATGCGTTTAGCCATTCAAGATTGATGACGAACCCATTGCTCTAATATGCTAGATTTCAGTGACACAGTAGCACGGGTGAGTGACTTTTCATACGATGAGCAATTCCAAGGTGCGAGGTGTGAACACCTACGGCTAAGTGTCAAGTCTCGCACCTCCGTGTCTAGTATACAGTAGAATGGGGGGGGGGAGGGGGACTTTTCATACGAATGCCTCCACATCATCTTTTGGCAAAGATCCAGTAAAAACTGGCACCATGCCAGGTTTGGGCCTGCTGGCTCCATTCCAAAAAAAACATCTAGATTAGCTCTTGCAGTACCGCGAATTTGGATAAATTTGGAAAACTTGAATACCGTATGGATTTTTTTATTTTGATAAGTTTGACGACTTTTGCTAGAAAACTGACAGAAATGCTTACAAAATTGCTGTTAAATGCATTTTTATGTGTTTTTGACCTTTAACAATTTTGTTTGAAATCGATTTCAAGATGATGAGATTGAGCAATCCCTAAATTCCCTAATATATTTCTTTCGAAATTTCAAGTATTCTGAACTTCATAAAACACTGAATATGTGCTATACGCTGCCCATCTGGCAATAGGAATTGCGCCTCTTGACATATCTACACCCACTGGAGGGCATGCGACTCGATAAAGCGAATTATTCATTACCACAATTGTGCCAGTTGTTTGCGAAAATGAATCGCTGTGGCCTGACGACCTTTACTATGATCGCTATTTCAACCCGATAAGCTTTACACAACAGATAAAATCAAGATATTCTTTACTTTACGCATTTTTGATAATAAGCGTTTAATTTTAGTTCATTACAATCGATAACTGGACGTATCACCAGCACCCTAGCATACGCTAGAAGGTCAAAGTGATCGGAGAGCGTTCGTATGAAAAGTCCCCCTCCCCCCCCCCCTCACCTAGGCGTAGTGGAGAATCTTACTCATTACGTGAATGGAGAGGCGCGATGTAGGTGTGAGGTAGGTGCGAAGGCTAGGTGCGAAGTCTTCGATCGTATGAAAAGTCCCCCCCCCCCAGTAGCACCGTGGGCTGAAAGATCAAAAGTTTTGGAGCTTATTCATCGGTAGCAAAACGCGTACGCATAGAAACCAAGTGAGTAAGGCCTTGAAAACTCTTGAGGTGATGTTGGTGATAGGCAGAGCACAAAAGAAAAATTGCAATTGGCACTTTACGCACGCGAATGTACAGGTACACATTTTAGCAGCGCAGAATTTATTATCTATTTCCACCAGTATTCAACCAGAAACTCTTTCAATTTTCAAAGAAGAGAACATAATCGGCAAAAATATAAAAAAGGTTCTGATAATGTGAAAACGGATCGAAAGTGAGAAAATCCAGCGCTGAACGAAAACGAAGCGGACAAATCGCTTGGTACACAGTGGACATAGATGGAATGTCGGAGTATGTACATGACCTGTTTGTCAACCTTGCGAACGAGCCGTATTGCCAGTCACGTGAAACTGTCGTGCTAGCTGAATCTAGATGTAATGTGGTAAAATTCAATGGCATTGTAGCACAATGTACTGGCAGACCAAGAGTTTTGAAGTTTAACTATCTCCATAGCAAAGCTAGCATGCATGAAAACCAATTGGGTAAATCCCTATAAGCTGTCGAGGTGATACTTCGTTAATAGGTAGAACACAGAAATGGTTGTAACTGGCGCTTTGCACACGCGAATTTAGAGCGTACATAGCCTTATTTTCACCAGTATAACCTCACAAGGGAATGGTCAGAAATCGAAGTGGCCAATTCAAGCAGGCTGCATACCATTCGATGCAGCATAGAATGCTGATTTCAGATCTGTCTTCCTTATCTGCAGAGCGTTTTTGTAGGCGAAGTTATAAGCCGTTAAATGTCATCATTTTGCTAAGAAATTGTGCGTGTAAAGGACAAACTTGGCCGTACAAAGCCATTCTCGGCTCAGTGTTGGACCAAAACGTGTAACTAGGTCAGTTCATATTGCTCGTACCTAAAGGTGAGCTAAAAGAGCAGTGATCTGCCTAATTTCGCAGTTTTTGTGGACGATTTTTCCGCAATAAAGCTGCTCATAACTTCGCCCACAAAGGCGCTCTGCAGATACGGAAGACACACTTGAAATCAGCATTCTATGCTGCATCGACTGGTATGCAGCTTGTATAGATTGGCCACTTCGACTTCTGACCATTCCCTTGTCAGCAACGCATTCTGCGACTTTTTTTTCAATTTTTGGGACAGAACGAGCTGAAGTTCACAAAGATAAATAAGTCTTCGATCATGGCAGGAAAAGGATCTAAGCTGAAATCTGGCGCTGAACGGAAACTGACCGAACAAATTAATGTCGTGCATAGCTGACATAGGTGAAACGACGGAGTATAGCATTTGTTGAGGCTATCTTTCGCGAACAATTCGCATTATGAATCCACTCCGGACTGTCCTCTTATCTATATAAAGCTGAATTTCTGGTTTTATGTATGTAAATGTATGTAATACGTATATGTGCGAAATAGAATTTTTAATTTCTGAGCCGATTTGGACCAAATTTGGCACACATATTCGGGGCGGGGAGCGTGTCATAGGCTACTGTTCGTTAGCGATCGATATCGATTTTATTGAGTTCTTTCGACTTTTTGCAGAGTTCACTTACGGGGCTGGGAGTTTGCTCAGGGGGGGGGGGGGTAATCGAGCATGGGGATTCCGAATACAAGATTAGTTTTCAGGATTATCGATTACCTTTATCGATTTTCTCGAGCTACGGGGCTGGGAGTTGGCACAGGGGGTCGAGCATGCTGATTACGTATATAATATTAGTTTTCAGAATTTTCGATTACCTTTATCAAATTTATAGATTTTTTTGCAAAGTATGAGCAACAGGACTGGGAGTAGGCAGAAAGGGGGGGGGGGGAGGGTAAGCGAGCATGGCGATTCCGAATACAATATTGACTTTCAGAATTATCCATTACTTCTATCGAATTTATTGATTTTTTTGCAAAGTTTGAGCTACGGGACTGGGTGTTGGCAGAGGGGATAAGTGAGCATGACGATTCCGAAAACAATATTGAGTTTTGGTATTATCGATCGCTTGTATCGATTTTATGGTTTTCTGCAAAGTTTGAGCTGAAGGGGTGGGAGTTGGCGCAGAGTGGTAAGTGGGCATGCTGATTTCGAAAACAACTGTTGCAGGCACTCAGTGTTCATACAAATTGTGGATCGAAGAATGTGCGAGATTTATGACATCCTGAGAAATGTGAATACATACAATGCGATAAAAAGAAACAAAAAAATGTCAAGTCAGCAAAAAGACATAAACAGGCATCGCATCGTCGCAAACGATGTCGCAAGGTAAACGTAAGTTTAGAGTCGCTCCAAGGCGTTCATCGACTGCTGCAGCAACGGAATATAGCGGTCATATGGTACGGCGTCGCATAGAAGAACAGAGTAACACATACGAGTAGCATCCTGAACGTGAGACACTTGCAACGTAGATGTGAATGTTTTTCAAATTTGTAAGGATTAATTGCAACTCACACGATATGTGTTAGTTTTTGCGTTGATCCTCCAATTGAAATACGTGAAACACAGGCTTGTTAGTAGCCTGACGTAAGCGTCCTGCTGAAAATAGCAAGAAAAGCTTTCGGGAGCAAGCTGATGGATGCAAAGCTAGTAAGTTAAGTACACCAGCAGCCTTCATTTCCGCCAACTATTCCGCCTCCATACCAAGCATTTTGGCTGCGACGTTAGAGAAGATTGACACCCAGATGGATCCGGTGAAATCCGTTAGTTCTGCCTAGATCAAGGCATAAAATTACAGAGAAAAGGAGAGAAGCAACGTACCTGAATCATATAAGCCCATTTGAAGGTGCTGCATGACACGTTGCACTTGCCACATCTATAGTGACCACCACTCAACTGCACAACTTTTTTTGAACATCCATCATTGGGACAGTTTTGCAAAGCAGAAGCGCCTGAAGTGGGCAACGGGGAAAATGTTAAGAAGGCCTACTTGATACAGCGCTGTATCCGTCCTGATCGTCGTTAGCATAGCTTTGAGATTTATAAAGCGACCATTGGGTGAGCAACCTCATTTCCAAGCTGGAGCGCATTCACCGTACCAATGAGGCATAAGTCATGATCTAAAGCAACTGTTGCAAGTGAGAGCGCCGCTTGTTTATAATTCAGAAACTCGAGGTAATTCGTAGGCAGATGTTTGTAATTCAGGAATTCAGTGCTCCCATGTATTACTTGAACAAACCGCAAAACCCTGAGCCTTACCTTGAGATTGTCACTTGCCAGTATTAGTGGAGAATAGGCAAATAGCAAAGTTTGAAACAAAGGCAAAGTCGGAAAAACCAGCAACGAATCAATTAGCATTGAAATTACCCACCGAATCCATCACTGCGCCCAAATGAAGCAGTGCTGATAGACTTAACATCTGCCATCCGTCGTTTGTTAGCGTACCATTCGCTCAAAGAAAGAGCACCATCCATCTGCGGACTAAAGACAATCTTCGATGATGGACCAAGCGCCAGGCTAAACGCTCCTAGAACAACAAATTTTTTTTCGAAATAAGTAAGGGGAAACAAACCCATCCACTCTTTCACTCTTGCTCCCTTGATAGACACCACTTCGCCAAGTACATGATCTTCCACAGAACTTGACTGATCGACCAAATGTATGTCACGCTTAGTAAAATTTTGGCCCTGTCTCGAGGTGAACTAAAAAATTCAGGTAGAAAGCACGTTAACTGCAGTAGTACCTTATCACATACCTTATTGACTTGGTGAATTTCATCAACGACCGCAAGCACATTGATGTTCTCGTTTTTATGACTTGGTATATCATCAAGAAGGCAAATTTTCAGCACAAGTGGCGGTTTTGGAATTCCCGCACGACAGCGATCAATCTGAAGATACGCGTGAAAGGAATCAGATAGCAACAGAGTACAACTCACTACAGTGCTCGCATTCATGATAAGCTCATAATCATGTCCAGTGTTATTGAAACGTTTGTTTACTTGTTTGACACAGGTACCAGTTATGTAATAAGTCTGTAAAAGATGATGATACAGGTGCAATGAAACAAACCGAGGGGAGTCAAAATCACATACGTAATCAAGCTGAATGATTTCGGACGCCCTTTCAGCAACGCAGAAACTCGTATAGCCACTCCATCCTTATCGGTGATCTCAAAGCTGAACACCTGAAAAGTAGCAAAAAGACATTGCAAGACTGTCCCAAATCGTGAAGTGTGGTGGTAAGCATGCAACAATCGTTTACGCTGCATGACGCAAGGTCTCAAAAAAGTGAAGCAGCCCTCGTAAAGTGCAATATGCGTCAGGTAACTGAAAGCTAATAACTGACAGCAGAAAGGATCCTATTCCAGAATACATAACCCGAAAGTGGAATTTCTTGAATTTTTCTAAAACTTTGTTCATAGGGGTTATTTGACATGCTGATCATGAAAATGATATTCGTTTCATGTGATAGTGCCCTTTTTGAGAAATTACGGTAAGCATACGGTATGAGGTCGAAAACTTCAGATTTTGCTGAAACTCTGTGCAGAGGGGTTATTTGACATGCTGACCACGAAAATGGGATCGTTTCGTGTGGTAGTGCTTTTTTGAAGAATTACGGCAGGCATACGGTATGGGTCGAAAACCTCAGATCTTGCTGAAACTCTTTGCAGGGGTTATTTGACATGCTGACCACGACAATGGTATTCGTTTCGTGTGGTAGTGCCTTCTTTGAGAGGACGGTAGGCATACGGTATGGAGTCAAAACCTCAGACTTGCTAAAACCTGCAGAGGGGTTATTCGACATGCTGTTCACGAGTATCACACTTGTTTCGCACGAGAACGTCTCTGTATGGTTACGGTAGGTGCATGGTAAAAGATCAAAAACGTAGATTCAGCTGGTATCTGGGTAAGAGGTGTTATTCAGCACGCTGAACATGTACATCATATCAAATTCGCAAGTTGTCGCCATGTTCTTGGGTAACGATGGGTAAACGTAAGTCAAGTCAAAGTCCCAAATTCGCTCAAAACTTGACGTAGAGGGTGTTCAAGAATGGTAAGTAAAATTACCATGGTTGCTCACTGCAAACGCCTTATTGTGGAGTGCGATAAAGTGCAGCGTATGAATAGGCACCGTTGCTGCTCTGCAGCACAATTTAGATACCAAAAATTGACAGAGAGGCTTTATAATGCGTGATGAGCGTGATATTCGTGATCAGCACATCCGATAACCTTATTTTTGCACAAAAATTCAGGCAGATCTCCAATTTTTACCCCTTAGATAGGCGCCAGAGTAAGCGACTATTTTGTTCAGCTACAAAAGGCGCACAGAAATGATGTTAATTCTGCGCAGGACCTGCAGCTGAAGCAGGCCTAGACATTAAGCAGCAGACATCAATTCTGTGCGCCTTTTGCAACTGAACAGAATAGTCGCTTAGTCTGGCGCCTACCTTACCGCATAACCACCACAACCTTACAAAAAGGTCTTAAAATGCATGAAAACTACAATGTTTGTGATCAGAGTGCAGAATGACAACTTTAGCCCAGAGTCCAGTCAAATGTACGGCTTTGACTCCATACCGTATATCTATTTGATACAGGGAGACGTCTCCGTGCGGGAAAAGTGTAATAGTCAGCAAGTTAAATAACCCTCTGCACAGAGTTTCAGCAGGATCTGAGGTTTTTAACAACATACCGTATGCCTATCGTAACTCCTCAAAAAGGCACTACCACACGAAATGAATCTCATATCCGTGGTCAGCATGTCAAATAGCCCCTCTGCACAGAGTTTCAGCAAGATCTGAGGTTTTTAACCACATATCGTTTGCCTACCGTAACTCCTCAAAAAGGCACTACCACACGAAACGAATCTCATATCCGTGGTCAGCATGTCAAATAGCCCCTCTGCACAGAGTTTCAGCAGAATCTGAGGTTTTTGACCACATACCGTATGCCTTCCGTACTCCTCAAAAAGGCACTACCACACGAAACGAATCTCATTTTCGTGATCAGCATGTCAAATAACCCCTCTGCACAGAGCTTAAGCAAAATCTGAGGTTTTTGACCTTATACAGTATGCCTATCGTAACTCCTCAAAAAGGCACTACCACACGAAACGAATCTCATTTGCGTGACCAGCATGGCGAATGATCCCTATGAACAAAGTTTTAGCAAAATCCACGGGTTTTCATTTGTAAGTTGTGAATTCTGGAATACGCCACAGGAAGTGTTAGACAAGAAAGAGGGAGGAAAAAGCTAAATGCGACAGCAATGGACGCAACAGCACCGAAGTTCATGATCAGACAGCGCCTAGGTAAGAATAAAAACAAGCAGGACTGCTTGCCTTGCAACCTAACTCTCTTCATAAAGCTATAAGCATATCGAAAGAAAGGTGACCTTGAGTGCGCCAGCCCCAGTTCGTGAGGTAATGTTCTTCAGGTCGTCTTTGTGCGTGCACAAGCCACAAATAAGCCACTTGCTTGTATGAGGTGTAATCACGCTAATAGGCGTAACAGTGGCATTATCAAATATCTGGGCTGCTGTTGGAGGAATATCTTGCTGAGATGCATCAAATAGTATTTACTATACGAAGAGACGGGAACAGATCAAGAAACAACTGACATGTGCTCTCGTTCGCAGTTGAGGGCTCCAAGAAACGGAATAGGACTGGGTGGATATGAAACCATAGAATGCATCCTAGAGATAGATGATGAAGGCCGAAATTGTTGTCAAGTTGAACAACCTTATCTCCAGCGTGACTGAATCCTACAGAAAAAATCGGGTTTGATAGTAGCTCGTAGCCAGTAATAACAAGCATGGGTATCCTAGAATAATTTATGGAAGCAGAACACCAGAATTCCGGTACAGCTCACCCTGAAGTTTTTGCGCCACTTTTACCAATGTAACAGTCACGATTGATTTTCAGTCCAGTCACGGCAATAATTTCGCCTCCATTTTCTGAGTTTCCATCTATACCATCAGCAACGCATTGTGATTCTAAGCTCGCCGCAACAAATAAAGCTGGAACATGACCGTTATATATGAGGCCAAGCTCAAAAATAAAAACTAAATATTGTAGATAGGAATACAATACCGCTCATAATTCGTCAAAAAAGTCGCCGGACTGCGGCGCACTCCGCCACACTCTGCCACAGTGCGCCGGAGTGTGGCAGAGTGCGGCGGAGTGCGGCGGAGTGCGCCACACCAGGGCTCGGCACGAGCTGGCAACAGGGAAATTTCAAAACGAAGTCCCGTTTGATATTGAAAATTTCGTACGAAGTCCCTTTTGACCTGTTTTGAAAACCCGTCATCATTTTTATATTATGTAAAAGAATGTAGTAGTGTTGTGCATTTCTGATTTCATGAAAGAACTTTTCACAGCTTTCTGAGCTTTCTAAGTGGTCGAATCACATCTTGAGAAGCAGAAAAAGCCGATTTTTCAACTGCGGAGCGGACCGAGTGGTTTTCAAAATGCTATAAAACGCTGAAAAGAGAACATTATGAAACTGTTTTTCTCCGTATGTAATCTTTTACAGTGTAAATACATTTTATGTGAAAAAGTATGAAAACTTATGTGAGCAAAGTGTCGGTGCCAGCTCAGCTGGCACCCAGCTGGCACGGTGCCAGCTAATTCAGAAAAAAGTTGGGCACAGCTTTCATTCACATAAGTTTTCATAAATTTTTGACCCGCAGTTCCGGTCCACCAACGCGCATGCACACACCAAATTTGGTGTCATACTATTGCGTTTTGGCTGAAAACAACGCCTTCGTTTGTTGATGGACAGCTTGCCAATGGCATGCCGGTGGCATGCAGACGGCATTTTTGCGGCAGTTCTCCGCCTCGGCCCCTGTAGAAACGATATCCCCTTTGCTTTCCACGCTAAAAACGATATCCAGCTTGACCCGGTGCCAGCTGTGCTGAGCCCTGCGCCACACTCCGCCGCAGTGCGCCGGAATGATCGTCAATTTAGCCATATCTCGCTTCAGAATGGACGAATTCTGAATCCGAGGACACCGTTCGATTCAGCTCGACGAGACGCATCATCTTATATATGAAGCTGAACGTCTATTTGTCTGTTTGTCTGTACGTATGTTCCGAATAGAAAAATCCATTTCTGAACCGATCCGGACCAAACTTGGCACACATACACTTCGGGCTCCGGCGGGTGTCATAGGCTACTTTTCGTCATTCGATATCGATTTTTGTCGATTTTTTTGCAGAGTTCACCTACGGGGCTGGGAGTTTGCATAGGGGGGTAATCGAGCATGGGGATTCCGAATACAATATTAGTTTTCGGGATTGTCGATTACTTTTATCGATTTGATCGATTTTTTTGCAAAGTTTGAGCTACGGGGCTGGGAGTTTGCACAGGAGGGTAATCGAGCATGGGGATTCCGAATACAATACTAGTTTTCAGAATTATCGACTATTATTTTGGTTGAATTCAGTGTGCTGACAACAGTATTACCATTGATCTGTCGCTGATGATACATAGACAGTATACTATAGGAGTATGGTAGAGAGCCACTCTGATCGAATTTGTTCTAAGATCTGCTCAAGATCACAATACCACGCACAGAATGTCAAAATTTCCGTGAACTTCGCGGAATTCCGGGATTTCCGCCAAAATGCGCGATAATCCGGGAAGTTCGCGACATTTCAGGATCCGCGAAACCATGCGAATCACGCAGAGTACGCAACGCCATAACTTCCTTCGGAATGAATATATTCCGAATCCAGGAGCAGCATTGTGTTCAGATCGTCGAGGCAAATATTTTGATATACAGTGTGCTCTCGATATTCCATTTCCAGTTTTTTCGAATTTTTTCTGTGGAGGTCTTTTCGCAAGGATGTAACGCAGCGTCTGTGTAACATAAAGGATTCCAGTAAGCACTGTTCGATAGTACTGTCCTTGTAGGTTATCGTGCGTTCAAGATTAGCTGCAGACTGTCTCCCAAAAGAGATAGAAGCGTTGGTGAATTTTGGAAAAATCACGCGTCTCTAATTTCTACTCGCCGTAACTTCCTTCGGAATGAACATAATCTGAATCGATGAAAGTTTTGTGCTCAGTTCATCAAGACAAGTCTTTCTATATACCGCATATCCTTGATATTCCGATTTTTAATTTTCTCAAATCTTTCTGTAGACGTCTTTTCGTGAAGGTGTAAAGCAGCGCGCATTGCCCCTAGTAGACTCCAGCAAGGACCTTTCGATAGTACTTTTTCCGTAGATTACGCAGCGCTAGAAAATAGTCACAGGCATCTTTCCATAGGAGTTAGAAGGGCTGGTGAATTCTGGAAAAATCATGTCGTTCTAAATTTTTCTCAACGTAACTCTAAAATATGAAGCTCTCTTGCTAAGCAGATGTGATTTTCGTAATCAGCAGGTCGGATAACGCTTATGAGCAGGTTTTCCAAGATGTTCGAGTAATTTCATTTTTTCTCGTTTTACGCTCTGAAGCTGGCCAATGGATTTTGGTCAAAATGTTCATGCTCTTAAATTGTAAGGAAACTTCGCTTATAGAGGTTTTCGAACACGCTCTTTAGGAAAATCGTGGTCTTTGAGGATTACAGGGTCTTCTTGGAGAGATACGGTGAGGTGACTGTAACTGAATCACGAAAGCTCGTAACTTCGCCTCCACCTCTCACGTGTCTGTCAAAGAACCTGCTTGACTGCTTATAAAGGTTAAAGTAATTAGGAAGTGTGCCATCGAACGGTGCATGTCTCAAGCTCCAGTCTATAAAATTCGCCGAGATACGAGCCTATGAAAACACGTTCTCATGAATTTTGCTCAAAATGTAAAGATCGCAAATTTCGTCGAAATTCCACCGTGAGTGCTTGTATGACACTTGCATTGCGGATATTATGTTCGCTTCGCTCAATAACTCCACTGTATTGTATGGTGCTTGCGTGTGCTTCAGCAATTGATATCAAAGCTGTTTTGTGGCTAGAGCTCAAATCACCAAATCTTACAATAAGATCCATTAAGAATGTGAAAAGATTTGATCAGCGTGTTGTACAAGCACTCATGGTGGAATTTCGACGAAATTTGCGATCTTTACATTTTGAGCAAAATTCATGAGAACGCGTTTTCATAGGCTCGTATATCGGCGAATTTTATAGACTGGAGCCTGAGTCTTGCGCCATTTGATAGCACATCTCCTAGTAACTCTGAATAGTGAAGCAAGCAGGCAGGTTCTTTGACAGACACGTGAGAGGTGGAGGCGAAGTTACGAGCTTTTGTGATTCAGTTACAGTCACCTCCCGTATCTCTCCAAGAAGACCCTGTAATCCTCAAAGACCAAGATTTTCCTAAAGAGCGTGTTCGAAAACCTTTATAAGCGAAGTTTCCTTACAATTTAAGAGCATGAACATTTTGACCAAAATCCATCGGCCAGCTTCAGAGCGTAAAACGAGAAAAAATGAAATTACTCGAACATCTTGAAAAAGTACTCTGCGTTGATACCACTGCTGCTGATTACGAAAATCACATCTGCTTAGCAAGAGAGCTTCATATTTTAGAGTTACGTTGAGAAAAATTTAGAACGACATGATTTTTCCAGAATTCACCAGCCCTTCTAACTCCTATGGAAAGATGCCTGTGACTATTTTCTAGCGCTGCGTAATCTACAGAAAAAGTACTATCGAAAGGTCCTTGCTGGAGTCTACTAGGGGCAATGCGCGCTGCTTTACACCTTCACGAAAAGACGTCTACAGAAAGATTTGAGAAAATTAAAAATCGGAATATCAAGGATATGCGGTATATAGAAAGACTTGTCTTGATGAACTGAGCACAAAACTTTCATCGATTCAGATTATGTTCATTCCGAAGGAAGTTACGGCGAGTAGAAATTAGAGACGCGTGATTTTTCCAAAATTCACCAACGCTTCTATCTCTTTTGGGAGACAGTCTGCAGCTAATCTTGAACGCACGATAACCTACAAGGACAGTACTATCGAACAGTGTTTACTGGAATCCTTTATGTTACACAGACGCTGCGTTACATCCTTGCGAAAAGACCTCCACAGAAAAAATTCGAAAAAACTGGAAATGGAATATCGAGAGCACACTGTATATCAAAATATTTGCCTCGACGATCTGAACACAATGCTGCTCCTGGATTCGGAATATATTCATTCCGAAGGAAGTTATGGCGTTGCGTACTCTGCGTGATTCGCATGGTTTCGCGGATCCTGAAATGTCGCGAACTTCCCGGATTATCGCGCATTTTGGCGGAAATCCCGGAATTCCGCGAAGTTCACGGAAATTTTGACATTCTGTGCGCGGTATTGTGATCTTGAGCAGATCTTAGAACAAATTCGATCAGAGTGGCTCTCTACCATACTCCTATAGTATACTGTCTATGTAACAGCGACAGATCAATGGTAATACTGTTGTCAGCACACTGAATTCAACCAAAATAATAGTCGATAATTCTGAAAACTAGTATTGTATTCGGAATCCCCATGCTCGATTACCCTCCTGTGCAAACTCCCAGCCCCGTAGCTCAAACTTTGCAAAAAAATCGATCAAATCGATAAAAGTAATCGACAATCCCGAAAACTAATATTGTATTCGGAATCCCCATGCTCGATTACCCCCCTATGCAAACTCCCAGCCCCGTAGGTGAACTCTGCAAAAAAATCGACAAAAATCGATATCGAATGACGAAAAGTAGCCTATGACACCCGCCGGAGCCCGAAGTGTATGTGTGCCAAGTTTGGTCCGGATCGGTTCAGAAATGGATTTTTCTATTCGGAACATACGTACAGACAAACAGACAAATAGACGTTCAGCTTCATATATAAGATGATGCATCTCGTCGAGCTGAATCGAACGGTGTCCTCGGATTCAGAATTCGTCCATTCTGAGGCGAGATATGGCTAAATTGACGATCATTCCGGCGCACTGCGGCGGAGTGTGGCGCACTCTGCCGCACTCCGCCGCACTCTGCCACACTCCGGCGCACTGTGGCAGAGTGTGGCGGAGTGCGCCGCAGTCCGGCGACTTTTTTGACGAATTATGAGCGGTATTGTAAGAGAAGAATTTGTTCTAGCTAAACTCGGAAAGGTGATGAAAAGTGCTTGCCTGAGTAACTGAACAACCCATCAGTTAAGCGGAGTCGGAAACATGCCTCAGGATAGCCGGTGGAACCCTCTTCCAGTTTTTTTACGAGCTAAACGCATTGTTCGTACAAAAAAAAAGCAATCGAAAAACTGCGAAAACATACAGTAACTTGAAGAATGGGAATTTCTTTGTTGGTCCCGTCGCTTTCGAAGTATCGCTAAAAAAGGAGATGAGCAATACCCATGTACGGATATACTTACAAATGTTGCGAATGAATTCTGATCCCTAATATATTACCTGGAAAAACCCAGTCGATAGACGCAGCTGCCCATTTGTATCGTATTTCCGAGAATGCGCTGGCGGATAAGCAGATGACATTTCAAAGAAATAATGAGGCTATAGATGCTAGCAGCTTTCGACTTGCACGTTAGCGAACAGCTACCAGGCTGGAGTTAAGCATTTGTTGATTTGTTGAATCGCACGTTTAAATAAACGGCAGATTCAATAAACGGAATAGCGGCGTTACAGCAAAACAAACCTGAAATTGTGGAAGCTGTGATAAAAATGGATTTGTTGCAAGATCATATCATAAGAGAGCTGCCGTAAGTCAGCAGTCGAAAACATAGAACACCATTATCATTCGCAGAAAGTGATGAGCAAATTTGTTGGAAAACAATGTGGCAAAATGTTACAGCTTATACTTGTACCAGAACAGATCAGATGAGCTTCAAAGCTTCAATAGAGAGGGCGTATACGAGAATCTTGGCGTGATAATTGACAATATGGCGCACACAACCTATATTTAGGTCACAGTCTCCGTACGTTTGCTGCAATCGTTTAGCCTAGAGCAAATGTTCTTCTCAAACAATCGCCAATGGCTACCGGGAGCACACTGAATTCGAAAACTTTGGGTGGGGGGAGAGGGGGGAGGAGGGACGCCCTGTTGGACCGATGGGTAAACTCCCGCCCTAACTGGCCTCGCCCTACTTGGCAGCCTCAATAGGAGTGCCCAATCGGAGATTTGAAAACGGTAGCTTGTCACAGAGGTCACTGAGAATGTGTAAGTTGAGACCATATTGTGCTCATTGTCGTGGTTGCGTGGTGGCCTATAGGTCCGGTCACAGTCGTCGTCGATGGTGCATGTCGACCAATGTGAGTAAAAGTGACTTAGAAGATTTTCTCGTATACAATGTAGTATGCTTAGCAGCTTTGGAGTAGTTTTTCCTGACAGAAATGGATAAAAAAACCTCTCAACCACAGTGGCACGCAAAGGGTTATTTTTTTTTGCAAAAATCTGCATTCAAAGAGTCATTCTTTTCTTACGCGGAAATCTGTGCATTCCAGGAAAAAGAAGAGATAAGCAGGGCAATTTCAGACAGTTATTGCACGAAATATGAGCATATGTGGAGAAGTGTTGAAGAGAATTGTGTGCGTATACAATGTAGTAAACTTAGCAGCTCGTTGCCGAACAGGAAAAGATAAGAAAGCGTTTCATATCAGTAATATTCGAAGAGTCTCTTTTTTTTCTGCAAAAATCTGTACCGAAAAAGTCATTCTTTTTTTTGCGGAAATCTGTGCTTTCCAGGCCTAAGATGAAATGAGCTCGGTATTCGGTTAATTCGAAGTGGCCATTATTATACTGATGGGAAAGTTCTACAAAGTCGTAAAGCACATACGGTGCTAAAGATCCAGCGTGCAATTTTACCTTTCTTATTAAAAGCAGAGTTCAATTACAAAGTTTCGTTGCAAAACTTGGAGGAATTTCAGAAATCGAAACACATTCATTCAAAATATGCGGTGAAAATTGGACATAACGTGAATTAGTTGCGAAATCAAGGCATGAGTTGCCGTATCTGAGCATTTCAAAACATAAAACGAGGTAATATTGAGGAATGGCTCTGGGAAGCGTGATTAGGGAAGAACTGTGTAGGTTTTTCAAAGCCATCTTGTCTGAAGCAAACCATATACTAGAAAACGCTCAAAGGAGACGCGTCGGAAGCCAGCTAATAAAAGCTATCGTGCGTCGCGCGACGTCGTTAGTGGGTGCCGGGACCTATCAGTCCGCTCGTTTCGGCAGGCGCCATTTATTCGGGTGTAGTCCGGAAGGCGACAAAACCAATTACGAAGGAGTGGATGAAGGCCACGCCCCCCAGCGCTCGGCGTCGCTATGCGCCTGCCGTATAGCGTCCATCCTTTAAATGGACGAGATGCATTTTCGAAAATGCGAGTGTGCGACGTTTGCGTGTTGGACACGGAATTCAATCTTAACCACTGTATTCGTGAAAAGGGATATTCAGCTGCTAATGTATTCACTATTACTACATCTCTACTGTGTATCTCGTCTTACATGCCGTTTAGGAAGTAAGGTATCTCCTATTTGGTTTCGTCAATGACGCTTTTCCTTATGAGTGTACTGTTTCACTTTCACAATGAGTTTGCTAATCCTCAGCCGCTGCTTGTTGTCACATCAAATATATGTATGTGAACCATACAGTGTGTGGAGCAGAAGCTTACTCACCATCGTTTAGTTCGTAATCATCCAGTTTGAGTAGAGCTGCGCATGTGCAACAGTTTTACTTCACCATGTCCGTGGAATATCCAGTAAAAATAAGTACTTGGGAAAACAAAACGAAGTCGGTTTTACACATTCATTATCATTATTTCAGTTTGTGCTGCAATTGCTGCGTCATACATGCTGGTCGACTGTTATGAAGTAAGTCAATTTTTTTTCATTTTTTTCTTTTGTTTTTTCCTAACATTTTCTCTCATACGCTACTGAATTCGAATGTCTTTTTGTTGAGTTTGCTGCAACCTCAGCCACTGTTTGTTGTCACATCAAAAATGTGTATGTGAACCATACAGTGTGTAGAGAAGAAGCTTACTCTCCATCGATTACTGACATTCATTCATTACTTTTCGAGTAGAGTATCGCATATGCAGGTATTTGGGTATCTGACTATCTCGCATATCGGTCAAAATCACTGTATATTCAAATCAGTATTCTATTCCAGTAAATGCTGTATTGATGCAGTGTGCCTGTTGATGCATAGTAAGTTGGATGTCAGTCCGGTCAGTCTGTTTTCGTTACTGACTCTGCTTTTCATGCCAGTTCACAGCCTTTTGTCAGTGATTAGGGGATACACTGTAGCCCCCTATATTTTTTGTTGCCACAAGAGATATGTGAATCATACAATGTGTGGAACAGAATTCACCCAGACATTTCAGACAACCAAGTGAGAGTATGCAGAGTTTTATCAGGTCCATTTAAGTGATACTTTCCATCTTTTCAATACATACGAAGGTACCGTGTCTTATCATCGGAGTAGACAGATTTAACTTGAGGGCATACGCCGTTGGCATTAGACGACTGCAGAAGGTAACAGATGCCCTCTGGGAACTGACATACAACTGCGAAGACATGCCCGATGGAAGTTAATACCTGCAAACAAGGTCAGATTGAATCATATAAAAAGGAAAGGCGTGCAGGAATTAACTGAACCTGAACTGAACTTGAACTTCAAAAATGCTTCTGGTAGTATTGCGCAAAATTCGGTTCATAGAAGCAACGGTTGTAGAGTGTAGGCTATCGGCGATATCTAAACCCTGGTATGCATACAAACAAATGAAAGTTGTTATTGGCTCACCTCATATAGATTTTGTACAAAGATGTGCATTCAGGCCGATGAATGGGTTGCTGCCAAGCTAAGTGGATATTTTCGCAGATGCTTCAAACCGCTCAACTCTAAAATTGGCGTCTCAAATAACTACAAATTTATCGTAGCATTTAAAGCCTAGGGCTAAGTACGCAAGCGTCATTCATCAAGGAATGAGGTTGCTGAAAAGAAGGGCACCTCACCTGGGAAAACCCAACGTACTCTCGAGCAGCATCTGTGCTTCAGATGTACCAGCCCTGAATACTCCACTAACTTGCCGATGGAAAGATGAAAAAATGGGAATAATGATGAAAAACGCCTCACCTAGGGAAAGCAATGTCCTGTTAAGCAGCATATGTGTCTGTAATGTACCAGTCCTGAAAACTCCACTATTACCAAATAAAAAGATGAAAAAAGATGGTAAGAATGGTGGGGAAACATCAAATGAAAAAAGGCACACCTTAGAAGAAACGTGCTATCGAGCAGCATGTGTATTTCGGATGTAGCAGCGCTGAATACTCAACACTTGCCGATGGAAAGATGAAAAAAATGGGAAGAATGAAGAAAAACGCCTCACCTGGGAAAAGCAATGTCCTGTTCAGCAGCATATGTGTCTGTGATGTACCAGCCCTAAAAACTCCACTATTACCAAATAAAATTACCAAATCGACACAGAAGAGATGTAGTAATAGTGAATACATTAGCAGCTGAATATCCCTTTTCACGAATACAGTGGTTAAGATTGAATTCCGTGTCCAACACGCAAACGTCGCACACTCGCATTTTCGAAAATGCATCTCGTCCATTTAAAGGATGGACGCTATACGGCAGGCGCATAGCGACGCCGAGCGCTGGGGGGCGTGGCCTTCATCCACTCCTTCGTAATTGGTTTTGTCGCCTTCCGGACTACACCCGAATAAATGGCGCCTGCCGAAACGAGCGGACTGATAGGTCCCGGCACCCACTAACGACGTCGCGCGACGCACGATAGCTTTTATTAGCTGGCTTCCGACGCGTCTCCTTTGAGCGTTTTCTAGTATATGGTTTGCTTCAGACAAGATGGCTTTGAAAAACCTACACAGTTCTTCCCTAATCACGCTTCCCAGAGCCATTCCTCAATATTACCTCGTTTTATGTTTTGAAATGCTCAGATACGGCAACTCATGCCTTGATTTCGCAACTAATTCACGTTATGTCCAATTTTCACCGCATATTTTGAATGAATGTGTTTCGATTTCTGAAATTCCTCCAAGTTTTGCAACGAAACTTTGTAATTGAACTCTGCTTTTAATAAGAAAGGTAAAATTGCACGCTGGATCTTTAGCACCGTATGTGCTTTACGACTTTTTCATCTTAGGCCTGGAAAGCACAGATTTCCGCAAAAAAAAGAATGACTTTTTCGGTACAGATTTTTGCAGAAAAAAAAGAGACTCTTCGAATATTACTGATATGAAACGCTTTCTTATCTTTTCCTGTTCGGCAACGAGCTGCTAAGTTTACTACATTGTATACGCACACAATTCTCTTCAACACTTCTCCACATATGCTCATATTTCGTGCAATAACTGTCTGAAATTGCCCTGCTTATCTCTTCTTTTTCCTGGAATGCACAGATTTCCGCGTAAGAAAAGAATGACTCTTTGAATGCAGATTTTTGCAAAAAAAAATAACCCTTTGCGTGCCACTGTGGTTGAGAGGTTTTTTTATCCATTTCTGTCAGGAAAAACTACTCCAAAGCTGCTAAGCATACTACATTGTATACGAGAAAATCTTCTAAGTCACTTTTACTCACATTGGTCGACATGCACCATCGACGACGACTGTGACCGGACCTATAGGCCACCACGCAACCACGACAATGAGCACAATATGGTCTCAACTTACACATTCTCAGTGACCTCTGTGACAAGCTACCGTTTTCAAATCTCCGATTGGGCACTCCTATTGAGGCTGCCAAGTAGGGCGAGGCCAGTTAGGGCGGGAGTTTACCCATCGGTCCAACAGGGCGTCCCTCCTCCCCCCCTCTCCCCCCACCCAAAGTTTTCGAATTCAGTGTGCTCCCGGTAGCCATTGGCGATTGTTTGAGAAGAACATTTGCTCTAGGCTAAACGATTGCAGCAAACGTACGGAGACTGTGACCTAAATATAGGTTGTGTGCGCCATATTGTCAATTATCACGCCAAGATTCTCGTATACGCCCTCTCTATTGAAGCTTTGAAGCTCATCTGATCTGTTCTGGTACAAGTATAAGCTGTAACATTTTGCCACATTGTTTTCCAACAAATTTGCTCATCACTTTCTGCGAATGATAATGGTGTTCTATGTTTTCGACTGCTGACTTACGGCAGCTCTCTTATGATATGATCTTGCAACAAATCCATTTTTATCACAGCTTCCACAATTTCAGGTTTGTTTTGCTGTAACGCCGCTATTCCGTTTATTGAATCTGCCGTTTATTTAAACGTGCGATTCAACAAATCAACAAATGCTTAACTCCAGCCTGGTAGCTGTTCGCTAACGTGCAAGTCGAAAGCTGCTAGCATCTATAGCCTCATTATTTCTTTGAAATGTCATCTGCTTAAC